>LGRX02019661.1:0-16877 GCA_001247695.2 Cymbomonas tetramitiformis | reverse complement strand
GAAGACGTTATTTCTACGAAGACGTCTATAAGACGTTCAGAAGACGGCTTCTAGACGTCTTCTGATTTTCCCAGAATGTAGGGTGACTTTGTCATAATAGCCAATGTGGTCATATCTGGTTAGTGTATCTGCATAACCAGCGATCCACTTCGGAACCTTAAACCGACTGTATGCATCATAGGAACCAAGAATGTCGAAAAACCAAGTCGAATGATCTGGGTTGATATCTGGAACCTCATGCTCTTCCTCTTCGATAGTAACCATCTAAAAACAAAACACCACACAAAAATACCTTCAGCTAATTGCCTAACTGAGTGTGTGTGATTTATATGTTATATATGGTATATCAGTATGTTTACATACATATAGTACATTAGTACATAATAATGAGGTAAGTATATATATATATCCACCTTCTTCCCCCCTCAAGGAAGTGTGTGATACAGTGGCAGTTGTCAATTGCCAATACCTCATAATCAGCATGCATCCTTTAAGGAAGCATCTGTCACAGTTCTTGGGTTGTTGCCCATCATATAATCATGTCTGTGATGAAACAGCATGATATATCAACGCCAAACACGAAGTTTTATCGAATTACAGTGGCAGTTTAGGGCATATCACGTTACAGTGGCCCAAACACCCAATAGTGTGATTAGGGTGTTACATGGTATCAGTAACCCCAATATAGGTAAAAAATATGCAGTATAATGTTTTTGCAAAGATTTTAAAGCAAAACTGCATTTAGTACCTACATGAACGTTAAGTGGTTTTCAGGAGGTGTGTTACACCCCCTGTCACACATATTTAATTTTAGGGTTGTTATAGGGTGCTACACATGCTTGTGTGCTCAGGGATTATTTATCAATAGCTGAATAATTAGATCAGCAAAAAAAATCGACCCGAATTTTTCATTTTGGAATCAAACGTGGAACTTTTTCACGCATTTCGTTACAGCCAAAATGTACATCCCTATATATTCAACACCTAATATCTAGGGTGTTACACGAGATATGACCATGGTCATTATGATTTGCACATACCTCAATAGGTATAAAATCATAATTTGAAATAAAATAAGGTCGAAATTTCAGTTTTGAAATTTATCGCCAACGTTTTTCACCGATTTTACAGCCTTTTTCAGCCATGTTTCGGGTAATATATATATCATATCTCGGTGTGTGTGTGGAATATAAAGTACAGAATCGCTGTAATGACTTCACCTTTGCATATGGCGAATTTCATAGCAAATAAGTGAGTTGTGCTTTATATCAATATTCATGGTTGATAGCATTCTGGGTTTTACTGACTCAAACCCATGTACAGCAAATGTACCTTCCTGATTATATATGGATTTATCAACTTAAGTGGAAACACCCACTTTAGTGATATATATCAACCTATGATTTGTTCTGAGCATAGGTCTGTGCTCTTAAGATTTATCAAAGTGATATATCTTATCTAGAACAAATCTGGACTTTTGCTGGATACAATCACAGCAACTTCACACAGCATATTTATGTGTGTGTTTTGTCCTTAATAACTATGTCAGATATCATGTAAGCTGATCTGAGAGTTACATGCAATATTGATCTGATCAAGTCTGATTCAATTGTCAATATGCAGAGTAGTTTTTGTAGTTGCTCCAGCGATGATATGTGAGATGAGACGCATGGACTGCACCCAACAGTTACCAGCTGTTTTTGGGTGCAGTATGTAGCCTTCGGGTCTGGAGATAACTCCATCCAGCCCTTCAGCATGGTGTCTTATCCTGTTTACCATACTATCACCATCGCTTGACATCCAGCTCGCACATGTGTTAGCTGGATGGTACTATGTATCATGTGTTAATATGATATTTGAACACTACACTTTCGAGTCAGTGTGTTGTCAACTTACATAGTAGTGTCAGTAATTTGATTATTACACTTGTGAATCAGTGCAATGTCATTATACTTAATGATATCAGTATTACATCAATACATAAGTTGCAGTGACTTGTGTATGCAATGACTTATGTACGGTACTTTCTGATTTAGTACACTATGTGTTTGTGTGAGATTTATGCTACTACACACACTTGTATATAGGTAATTGCTGATTCATTACACTATACCAAGTTGATCCATCACATAAGATGATCTGTATACCACTAACAGCATGTATCTAACATGATATATATCAACTCGGTTAGTGACTGTAATCCTGCATATCTCATCGGCAGTGATGAGTTGCTTGGGTATATTTCACACATGGTTCCGGTGAATATTCCTTTCAGTGATCCACAATAGAACGATATGTGGTCCGGAGAGTATCTCGACTCCACCGGGACATAACGAGCTAATTATTGTGTTACCAACCACTGAATAGGCACCTTACACCACATGGGTTCAAATATAGTTAACATGCACAGCAGGATGTTTTTGTGCATGTCTGATGCATTGTGATATGATGCCATATATTCCAGTTGCTACCGTGATCAAACTGGTTTATACATAATATCTGCTAACATGATGCATGCACTACTTACAATATTGCAGTCACTCAGTATAGAACGTGCATATACTCAGATGCTGCATGTTAGTGTGTGCCACATGTACTGTGAGTTCAGATAAACATCTCTTGCACACTATATTGCAGATGAGCATGAAATGCTGACAATTTGAATATTTCTGCAGTCATCAATATATGGTGTGAAATGCTGTAGTATAATAATCAGATGTTCATCATGCATCCATTCAAAATATGCCTGCGAGTATACAGTTGTTTTGCAGAGTATTTTGACATGAGTGTATATTGTACAGTCGATCATAGCATCATCTTGACATTGTCATCGTCATCAATTGAAATCATTCATATCGTGCTGCAAGTAACTTATACATTAGGGCACGCTGATGATTGCGAACGGTGCGACGCGCTGATGATTGCAAACAGTGCATCGCGCTGATGATTGCGAACAGTGCATCGCGCTGATGATTGCGAACAGTGCATCGCGCTGATGATTGCGAACAGTGCATCGCTGACATGCATGTTGAAAGCTGCGATCCATTTCTGCGAAAACATGCGATCATCGCGTATACTGCCAAATGAGAATTAATCCATCGCGCATCACATGTATGCATACAGCGCCGATGACATTCTGCGCGGATAATTATTCCGCTGATGATTGCGCTTTCGCGTCGCTTCTACGAACATATGTAAACCTGCGAATCATGTATGCGAGTTCATCATTATTGCTGCGCGCATATGTGCCATTTGCACACCTTCGCGCGTTGTTATCTCTGACGGTGTATATGTGAACAATTGTGATTCTGACGATGTCTCCTCGCGCACTATTTTCGCTTATGCAGCGATCAGCATATGCAGTATATCAATATTCGAGCGGATGTGACGCCAATTATTATTCGCGCTCCTCAACCTGCATATACAATTTTTTTGATATCTACGCTGCGCTCACACTAGAGTTCTCGTATCGTGCTTGGACGATCAGAATACCACTGATAAGGGCTGTAGATACAAGCGCCGTGATTATATTATCAATATACAAAGAAACACTGCAAAGTTGGACAGCAATGCGAGTGTACGGATGAGCGGATTTGTGAGTGCAGATTCTGTGAGAAGAGCTGCTGAAGCACAACGCTTCCTCACTTAAGTACCTACGTCTCCCATCATCTTAGATGGTACCGCCATTGGGTTTTGAACCCGAGACGTAGGTTGAACGACCAGCATTGTATAAACGACTAGTTCGTTCATGCTGCGCATGCATGTTCCGCGCATGCTAAAGCGAAGATGGTTCTTGAAGAATCGACAAGATGTATCTTTGCTTTGTCATCTTCGAGTTCGGAGTACGAACTCTCAATGACAAGATCATTCAAGTATTTCCTTGAATAATTGCAGATGATGTGACGTATCATCTGGCGACCTGTACAGTCATCGTCGACTGTAATGACTACTGTCATAATGATGTATGACGCGACTCGACGTGTACAGTCGTGATCGATCGTACTGTTGACTGTCATATTAATATATGACACGACATGACATGACATGACATGTCTGACAGGTATGACACGTATGACATGTATGTCATCGGTCATGACCCTGACACTTATCAATATATTCTTTTCCAAACTTTTGAATGAATGGATGTTTATCACAATCATTCCAGGGTTTCTTATCAATATCTAAATCAACCATTATCAAATTGTTTACCGCTCCTGTTAATAATGCAATGTTATAACCTTCTTTGAACCACGCATCAACCAATACCGTTATATATATATATATTTTTGTTTTTATCGGTATCAAATGCATTCTTTTGATTTCGGTGAACTCTTTTGATATTATAACCTTTAAAATCCATGATACTTTATTCTATTAGTAATATATATCAATGATATATGGGATAAGTCTACACCGGGGGCCGACATTTCATTTAAATCCACATCGGGGGCGACATCTCATTTAATCCACATCGGGGGCAGACGCTTCATTTTTAATCCACATCGGGGCCGACACTTCATTTAATCCACATCGAGGCGGACATCTCATTTTAATCCACATCGGGGGTAGACATGTCATTTAATCTACATCGGGGTACATCTCATTTTAATCTACACCGGGGGCCGACATCTCATTTTAACCCACATCGGGTGTAGACATCTCATTCGTAATCCACATCGAGGGTATGCATTACCTTCAACGTAAGGATATAATGTAAACGAAACACAATTATGCAAATCCAACCGGTAGATATGTAAATCACATCGCGATGAAAATATCTACCGGTTGGATTCGCGAAATAATGTTTTTTGGAGTGTCCAGCAGTGAAAAACTGTTTCATTTCGCCAAACAAGACAGTCTTTAATCGTTTGCGGCACCAAAAAAACATTATTTCGCAAATCCAACCAGTAGATATGCTCATCGTAATACGAGTTACATATCTACCGGTTGGATTTGCGTAGTTATGTTTCGTTTACATTATATCGTTGCGTGTGTCTTCTGTTTGCGCATGCTATGCAATGTCAACCCCCGATGTGGATTAAAATGAGATGTCTACACCCGACCCGATAATGAAAAACTGTTTAGGCGTGTCGGCCCCACGTGTGGATATCGGCCCCCGTGTAGGCAAATGAATGTCTGCCCCCCTGAATGCGTAAATATGCGCCCCCGATGTGGATTAAAATGAAGTGTCTGCCCCGATGTGGATTAAAATGAGATGTCGGCCCCCGATGTGGATTAAAATGAAATGTCAGCCCCCGATGTAAACTTATCCCTATCTTTAAATACTTATCTATTACTAAGAAAATGAAACGTAGGTTGTAGACTACCGAGGTAGCCAATATATCTATTATAAATTTAATGCTGATGAGGTAATGATCCAATCCTTAAAGTTAAATTTTATACTACGAAAAATGAAATGTAATAGATTACCTCGGTAGTCAATATAAATATTCATAGATTCAATGCTGATGCGGTAATAATGCAATTCTTAAAGTTAAATTTTATGATACTATAATAAAAGTACTTAAAAAGAATACGTGTGATTATAGTAATTAATACAATAATGGTATCGACTGACGATGAAAAAATGAAACGTTGCAAGGAAGCCCAACGAAAATACTATTTGAAAAATAAAGATAAAAATTATGAAAGGTTAAAAATTGGCGTGAGAATAATAAAGATTATTATTTATATAAACAAGGAACATACAACCAAATGTATTATGAAATGAATCGGAAACAGATCTCATATAGAAGGAAAGAAAAACAACAATTACAAAAAACTAAAGACTAAAATTGAAGAGGGATGACTTGATTGCGTTTAATTGTGATGCCAAACGAGCCTGTTTTATTAAATCTTCGTTTTCAGTAACTGTAAGAAGTTTGGGTTCCAATTGATCTGGTTCCTTGATACTCTTCGATGTCACTTTCTTCTTTTTCCTTTTTATTATAATTTCCTGTTCTGGTTCGTTGTCGGTCTCCGTATCGCTTTGATAAATTATAACTTGTTTCGGTTTCTTTGAAGGCTTCGAAGATTTGATTTTTTTTTATACAATTACCTCAGGTTCGATATCGTTAGATTCTTCTTGATCATCATCGTTGACATGATTTTCCATTGAATCATTAGAATCATCTTTTTTTTACTGTTTTATTAGTAGCTTTATTTATAATTTCCCGAGCTTCATTCTTTTCTTCTTCGTGTTTCAATGTTTTAGCTAATTTGATATCACTTTTTTCAGCGGCTTTCTCGCGACGAATAGCCAACGCTTTTTCCCGAGCTGCAACCAACTTTTCAGCGTGTTCTGGTGATAACTTTTCACCTTTACGAACCATATTGTTCTATGATATTAATATATAGAAACATAATAAATATATAAGTTAAACTCATTTATTATGTTTTGTTATTTTTCATTTATAATATTAATATACATTTTTCAAACAACTTGGCTTAATCTAATATTACCCGATAAATATGTGGAAGTAACAGGTGGACTATAGTTTTTGATTTGTGGATGAACATATTTGGTATACCCATATGTATGTTTTGCAGCTAATGTATTTATCGGTGACTTTTGACCAATCGATGCGGATGTATAACCGCTCATTTCATTAGAACCCATTTTCGATCCTAATTGACCTTGAACAGATGATATTGTACGACAAGGCTCAACCATCGTGGATGCAGATCTTTGTGTCTTGTTTTGCATTTCAGTCAAAATAGGACGATTATATACAGGTCTACCATATTTTCCAGCTAAATCCTTGGTTAACTTATTACCGCCAAGTATGGGCTTATTGATTATCGTAGTGGGATCTAATCCATCATCAACAATCTGCATATTTCGAAAACCAATTGATTTCAAGTTTTGAACTGGTAAAGTTTTATCAATATCGAATAAGTTCAAGTTTCCTTGACTTTGTAAATTCATTCTTTTATTCATATCTTATATATACTTAATACAAATATTAAAATTTTACATATTTAATAAACATTTAAAGTTGTTTAGAGAGTTACAGTGTAGGCCCGTTTTTAAGCAACTGTTTTTTAAGCAACCAACGCTGGAATTCGCATAAAGTTAAGCAATTTCCAGCCCTTGCAAAACGGCTGGAATTATAGCTCATACCGATTAGCAACTCCAGCCTTCCGGAAGGATAACACAAAATCGCTTATTTTGTTTGTTTTAGCAATTTCAGCCATCCAGATGTGCATGCTTAAATCGGCATTTATGTATGTTTTAGCATTTCAGCCTCGACTCATGAATGTCCCTTCTTATCGTGTTTAACAAAACTCATAGCGTACACGGGCTAAATTTTAACCTATACACAAGCCGAATTTCAGTGCGTATCATACAGCAACTTATATATTTGAGAGGTGGGATACTCGTAATAATAATAATAATAAAACATTTACGCTAGCAAAGGGGACAAAGTCCTGAGAGTGCGGTAACCCTGCAAAGCAGGCTAGTGAAAACACTAGGGGCTACTCCCTCTACTATAGCGCGCCCACAAAGGGGCTCAGCCCACTTTTCAGCAGGGTGACATCTAGAGAAAAAGCTAGGTGCTAGGCAAAAAACTCTAGAAGATGGAGAAGCAGCCATGGCCGGGTGAGTGGAGGGGTGGCTGAATCTGAGTGGTGGGGAGGGGAGAGTCCCGAGGAGTGCAAAGGGACGTTATAGTGACAGTGAGGGGAAGGGTCGGGGTGGGCAGGGGAGGGGGTGGGGGAGAAGGGCTCCCCTAGAGGACAGAGAGCCATCTTTTATTGCAAGACTTTTGAAAAAATTATTGCAGGAGGGTTTGAAGAAAGTCGTTTGTTTTTTGCACAGCTTCTGTTTCTGTCATGGTCTCATTGCCCAGGATGTCAACTGTATGCGGGTCAGTGTACAAGGTAGTGGAGGTGTTTAACAGAAACACGTCTCACCTATTTCTGGTGTGTTGCCTACAGATTCTTGAAAGTTTTTTAAGGAGAGGTTTAATCTTGCTACGGGGAACACCTATCGTGTTGAGGACAGTACCAAAAAGAGGAGGGAGGTACCCCATGAGTGTAAGTGCTTTGGGCCATTTCACGGTGCTAATGAAGGGCTTAGAAGTTGCATTGGTGATTGTCGTGTCATGGTGACCGCCATAATAATGCTCAGCACCATTCTGATGATAGGGGGGGTCTTGAGTGGGCCATGGGCACATCGAAGAAGGAAGTACGTTGTCCCTTTCGTTCAGAACTTCATTCCAAATATCAGGGCTGACTCCGGTGTATTCTAGTCTCTTCTCCGTGACTCTGGACTTAGGAAGGACATTGAGGAACCATCTAGCAATCTTTTTCTGTGTAGGCCTCCAGTCAAAGGCTGGTTGAGTATCACTGGGTGCACTGTCTATAGCTATGATAACGACATCCGAAAAATCATCCTTATAGCATCCACCACCTGGGAGAACGTAGGGGTCATCACCCGTCCAATAACCATGTGGGATAAATGGAATAGTGTTATGCGGGAATCTGAAAACAAGTTTAAAACCTTTATCAAACCATCTTTTTTGGTTTTTGGGAGACAGCGGAAGAATCCATGATCCTGAAAATCCGGGGACAGTGTTGGCCGCTTTATGTCCCATTTCCAAGGTAGTCATAACCGCCGAAGATTTGCCCTTATCCTTTCCATCAAAGGGGGGATTTCCGTAAACGATTCTACCAATGCCTGTTAACGGGTCCACGTAGGCATCCCAAGCGAGACCATCAAAGCCGATTTTCCCATGATAACAGAAGGGCTTGAGGGTTTTTTTCATTCTAGTGGTGGGTATGCATCTTCTCGAGTAAATTCTAGGGTGGGCATTTAGTGGGTTGGAGAAAAGTTCACAGCCGTTTTTGTCAAGGTTTCTGTCATCCACCAAAATATCTAAGAGGCTTCTTCTTATTGCATAGCAGTTTTTAGGGGCTCCCGATTCAAACTTACATGCATTGAGGGCTTCATGGATATCGTGTGCCCTATTCGAGTACTCCGCAAGTGAGCATGGGACTGCTTTGTTGGAAAGGCGGTGCCAAGCCAAAAGTTTCCAAAACTCTTTCTTTTGGACATATTGGAGTTCGGGATATTTAATTGTTCCCGTAACATGGTCCACTTCGGGCTTTGCAGTCACAGCAATGGTATTCTTTTTTGAACTTGATGGACGGTACATGCTAGCTTCCGGGAGAGCGTGTAAGTATAATTCCTCATTCATTTCATGTCTTAGGTCAGCAAGTGGAAAAAGTTTTGATGGCTGTGTTTTGATGTATGTGGTACCCTTTCCAGGGTTTAGTAGTTTAGGCTTTTCTGAGATTTCTTCAGCGATGATTTTCCTTAGTTCGATATCTTGGGTTGTTCTAAGACTATATAAACTATTATTATGTCCTGGGCATTCAAGTTGGATGTGTTCGAAGGTGCATTTTGTATTCTGTTGGCAGTAGGGGCAGTTTTCAGACCCGATTTTCCCCAGTTTAAATAAGCGTGCTGGAGAGGCTTGAAGACCCAGGAGTTCTCTACTTCTAGAAGCGGTGAAAGCTTTAGGTGTCATTTTGGAAATATCTTTGGTGGGGGCGGTGTTATTCTCGTTGAGCATTCTCAGGTGCTTCCCTTGGGACTGTAGGGTTCTCCAATTATGATAGTGTGAGAGTCGTTGAATTCTTCTGATGTGACTACGAATATCACCTAAAATAGGGACCTCAAAAAAGAATAATGAGAAGGGCAGTTCCTCGGCAGGGTCGTAGCGGGAGATGTCTAAACAGCCCCCTCTGAATGAGGCTCTTTTAGCAGTACGGTCCACTCTGTCGTGGACTTTGTCATTATTGTGACCCCTAATCCATTTAAGGATGATTTTACTGTGGTCTCCTTCACTGTAGAAGCCAAGTTCTTCTAGCAGTAGGCGAACAGCCTGAACATCTCTGCGATTAGCTTCACGTAGTTTGTCCCGAGCACTCATGGACCTGCCATCCTTTGTTACCGCAGATATTGCTGCCATGGAGTCAATGACATGTACCATTGGAGTAATGGGTTTGAGGAGTTTCTCTTTTTGTTCCATGAGTAGAAATCGCAGTCCCGCAATTTCAGCAGATGTGCTACTCGGGTTTTGGATATCTTCCTTGATAAGGAGCCCCGGTGCGGAGAAAGTTCTTGAGGGGGGGATATTCATCTTCCGTACAAGTGGCATCCCGTTGTCAAAGTTTTTTATGGCATATGCTGCCCCACTGCATGCTGTTTTCTTTCCAGCAAATAGAGAACCATCGCTTGCCATATCATAATCTTCCATTTGTTTGCTCTTTTCGGCGTTGGGGGTGGATTCTTCTTCCGAGTCGCTAGGGCAGCTGTATTCACTTTCTTCCTCCGCAGTTTTGTTTTTCATTCTGGCAATAATGGTTTCATACTGTCTGTCTGAGATGTAATCATAATGTGAGTTAATATCACTGACTGTAGCAAGGACAGAAGAGGGCAGGTCCATATGGTCATTATATTCGAAAATAGAACCTGCTGGAATTAGGATGCAACCGTCATTGGTGATGCTATATTCAAAGTCGTATTGAAGACTGTTGGTACCTTCGATTCTGACAAAGACATTAGGGTTTATGGCATTGTTACCGTATTCTGTATATTGTATTGACATGGCCTCTAAGTCAATATTGGTAATGTGAATAAGAGAGATGGAATTTCGGTCACCATTTCCTTTCCAATGAAATTCACCCGTGTCGGGGGGTACTATGTTGTCTCTATATTGTTTCTTGACATATCTAGTCTGTGGGTCCAGATCTGCAGGGTTTTGAAGCATTTCCTTTTCGATTTCGGTTAGCCATCCAGGGGGTCTACTGCCATTCAGCCTGAAAAAGCATTTACTTTCTTGCCAGTTTTTAACATTCCACCGCAGGGAGTTAGAAAGGAACCTGTGTGCTTGAGGTTGTATTTTTGTATTGCGGAGGTAACATTCCTCGACATGTAAAGTTGTCTGGGAAGGGTGGTGATTAATGTGGTTTCACCCGCTTCATTTTCAGGGTAATTCTTAGAGTCAATAGCGTATCCAAGTTTTGCCATAATGTGACCTGTACGCCTAAACCAGTTAAAGCGTTTGTCTTTAGTATGACTATAGGTTGCATAGTGTGATAAGGGGAAACCCGAGATGGCACTTTTACCCATTTCGTTGTTCATGATTTGAATTATTATTTTAAGCCATAGATTGCTATTTCTACGGTATAGTGAGATGAGGTGGGGATCAGTGATACGGTCCGTGTGGTTGTGTTGCCAATATTCGTGTTCATCCGCAGAACACAGGGTGTTCATAGTTTCGGTGATACACGACGCGGTTACAACATCAAAGACACTATCAATACCGTACCCGCCTTGGCAGACTGCTGTCCAGATTATTTGGTGATTGGTGTCAACTGGGCAGCCCAAATATTTAATTATAAACGAAGCTATCATTTTGTCTAATTCAATTGCGACATTCTTTGAGGAGTTGGTAATTGCTGAGGTAACTTCAAGGGGGTATGCCATCCTCGGAACTACAACCGCATTTATAACATATCTTAGCTGGTGTAGAGTCATGTGTTGCAGTTGGATGGATGTGAGAGTGGATTTAAGTCTGTCGATAAGGATTTCCGCCTGTTTGTCCCATTCCCCATTTAGTGCAAACCATACTCCGAGATATCTGTTTACCTCTTTGCTGTTGGAGAAATCGAGGAATTCTGGTGACTCAGGGGGTATCCATTTCGAATCAATGGAAGGACTTGAGTCATTTGTATTGGGCTCCAGGTGACCCCCTGAGATGAGTAAATCATCGGACGGGTCATATCGCGTTACTGTTTTGCCCTGAGGTTTAATGCGCTTTCTGTAAGAGTATTTGGATTTCTTAACATTGATGGGAATACCAATGAAGCTCATAAAATCATTAACTATACCTAGCATGTCTTGAACTTCGTCTTTAGTTTTCCCCACGAGAATGATGTCATCACAAAAGAACCGTGCAAAGATATTTAAAGTGGTGTCCTTTTCTAATAGGTTTTGGGAGGGAGGAATAACATTATTTCCCGGTTTGTCTGGTCTATGGCGTTCCGAGTTCAGTTCATATCCATATGTGGTTCCTGTCGGGTTTACACCGTTTGCTCTTTTTGCTAACCAAATTGCCAGAATGTCCATAATGGCTACAAACCTGAGTGGGCTCAAAACTTCTCCCTGAGGGACTCCACATTCTAGGGACCATTCATCCGTGAGGCCTTCTTCAGTGAGTACCATTCTAGAAGCATCATTGGTAATGTCTGAGATGATGTTGATTATTTGTGATGGGAGTCCCAACTTTCTCAGCGCTAAATTGCTCATCCATAATTCAGCTCTGTCAAATGCTTGTTTGAGGTCCAGGTAAACTACGTGGAGGTCTTTGTCGTATCTATTGGATACTCGTATCCTATTACAGTATTAGATATGCTTTCACCATCTGATTTATGCCGTCTCGCACGCGACTCTGAACACCCTGGGCACATAAGCAATCGCAGCTTGCTGCGCAGGGAGCTGGTGTTGCACGATTGGTCATGCTTAAGCAGTTCAATCGGCTGGGTCCTACACATAAATTTCAGGTCGTTAGACCAATTTAAGCAATATGAAAAAACTGAAATCGCTGGAAGGCTAGAAATATCGCGATTTGTGAGATAGGCAAGGGCGGGGCTGGAGGCTGGATCGAAATGACCTGTTGCTTATGAACGGGCCTACACTGTACTGAAGTCATTCTACCGGCCGATACAACCAACAAAGAAACAAATTCGGCTATAACAGTTGTCTCGTTGGCAGATCCAACTGGGCTTGCACCACCGTCGATTGGAGTACCTGCACCGTCACCAGATGCTTGTGTCGCGACGAAACAGGCGGAATTCATACCAGAAGAATTATAGCCAGTCATATATTTTACGCCGACCCGTGAAGGTAGATTGAGTTGCGATGGAAGAATGAACTGATTTTCGAAAAAGTTCATGGGGAGACAGACTTTTGCCCCCCCATAAAATGGGGGTGACTGTCTCTTTGTGCTAGGAGGCAAGCACAAGAGCAAGAAAAACGGCTAAGTACAAAACGCAAGAGTACTCAGTACGGAGTACAGTAGGACCGATCAGAATGATGTTGATGTGAGGTGCCTAGCCTGTTGTACGGAGTACTCAGTACAGTTGAGTTATGGAGAGAGTTCCTGAATGCATAAGAACTCTAAGTGTAACCAGTTTCGGGGAGATGAACTGAACTGAGAATTGTAATATAAAAAGTAAGAGCCGTATCCGCTGTATATTGTGTATTGAAAGCATACACTTGAAAGCAAAAGCATAGCTATTAAGATTTACGAAACCGAAGTCTTGTAGTTGACCAATCGTAAGCATACCTCGTGCGGTCGTTTAATAAGTGTAGAATAGTATAAGTCCGAAACCGTAAAGAAGAGAAGAAACTGGAGTGGTAGCCTCCTACAAAATGGTAATTGGATCGTTTTTACCGGTCGCTTCCTGAAAATTTCTGTTTCTGCGTATTCTGATTGCACCCCTTGCGTGGTGCCTTTCGCCCGGCGTTTTGTTTTGCGAAATCGAGAACAGTGTGTCGTGCGTTTCTGCTTCGTGTTGGTGGGTGCGTGGTTGTGGGATTCAGGTGCTCTAGGAGTGGAATTCTCCGAGTGCTTTGATCCGCGACGTAGTTTGGTACGACTACCTAGCAATGAAGGAGGTGGCTTGGGGCCCTTGGTCCTCCCTCCCCTTTGCGAATGTACTTTGAGTCTGTCCTCGAAAGGGACGGCTGCCCTGACGTGGCGTTGTAGCGTCCTTTGCGTATATGCAATTTGGAATTTGCGTGTATGACTTTGGAATTAATTTTACTTTTACGAACGAAAACGTGTTTTGCGTAGATTCTTTCTTTTGATCTAGGATGTTTTGTCGTGCGCTTTGGGCGGCGTGTCGGTTTGGCTGCGGGTTGGTGATGCCGGGTTTCAGGTGTTCTTGAGGTTCCGATCTCCGGGTACTTTGGGCCGCGAGGAGATTCAGGCGCGCTTCTGCCCTAGCATGTTTCTTGTTCACGCATAACGCTTGAGCTCGTGTCACGAGCGCACAGTTGCGCAGGTCGGGCTTGGGATTTGGGATCGCGTGGATTTTTCGGCGGAACCGACCCTTCGCGGCGGGAGCGCTGCGCGATTTTTTAAAAATTGTGCGGCCTTTGCTGAATTGACCCCGTGTTTCTCAATCTCGGGTGGCCTAGGGCTTGCGCCCTCTATACTCAGGAGTTGCCGCGCTTCGGCCGGTTTGACCACTCGGCTCGTGCCTGAGTGGTGAATTTCTGGGTGCGGCGTGTGCTTGTTGCTTTGCATGGGCGTAAGTGCCTTCACTACGTTAGTTGGTTGGCACGTCACGGCCTAGGTCACGGCGGGCCCCGGGATGAGCGTCGGGATGAGCCGTGCCGAGCGCGTGGCTTCGCGCTGCGCGGTGCGTATGGCTCAGCGGCGGGCTTGGGATCGGGCGGCGTGGTTCATTCTGCGGCTTCAGGTGTTGCGGGATGTCCGTGTCGGGCGCGACCGTTGCGTGGTTTGGCTTAGGGGTCAGGAGATGCGGGATCGGGCGGCATGTTTGCGGGCGTGGCGGCGGGCGGCGTTTTTCGTTGCTAGGCTTGGCTTTTTGCGAGTGGCGTCCCGTGGGATTGTGCGCCGTGCGGTCTTGCGCCTGTCCGAAGGGGGGGGGAGGTACCTCAGATCGGACGAGCGCAGAGTGCACTCGGCGTACGGCCACGTCACCGGTGCTACCTTTAGGGGAGCGCGTGACCACAGCCACTGCGCGAGCGCTGCCCTAAGCGAGGCGTGCGGCCACATCGGCGTTGCCCCTAGCGAGGTGCGCGGCCACTGCCCTAGCACCAGCGCTGCCCCTGGCGAGGCGAGTGGTGGCAGTCGCGGCATTGGCGCTGCCCCTGGCGAGGCGCGTGGTGGCGCGGCACTGGCGCTGCCCCTAGCGAGGCGCGTGGTGGCAGTCACGGCACTGGCGCTGCCCCTAGCGAGGCGCGTGGTGGCAGTCACGGCACTGGCGCTGCCCCTAGCGAGGCGCGTGGTGGCAGTCGCGGCACTGGCGCTGCCCCTAGCGAGGCGCGTGGTGGCAGTCGCGGCACTGGCGCTGCCCCTAGCGATGCACGCGGCCACAGCCACAGCATTGGCGCTGCCCCTAGCGAGGCGCGCGGCCACATCGGCGCTGCCCCTAGCGAGGCGCGTGGTGGCAGTCGCGGCACCGGCGCTGCCCCTAGCGAGGCGTGCGGTCACATCGGCGCCGCTCTGAGCGATGCACGCGGCCACAGCCACAGCATTGGCACTGCCCCTAGCGAGGCGCGCGGCCACTTCGGCGCCGCTCTGAGCGAGGCACGTGGCCACAGGCACGGCGCTGGCGCTGCCCCTAGCGAGGCGCGCAACCATATCGGCATTGCCCCTAGCGAGGTGCGCGGCCACTGCCCTAGCACCAGCGCTGCCCCTGGCGAGGCGCGTGGTGGCAGTCGCGGCACTGGCGCTGCCCCTAGCGAGGCGCGTGGTCGCAGTCGCAGCACTGGCGCTGCCCCTAGCGAGGCGCGCGGCCACATCGGCGCTGCCCCTAGCGAGGCGCGTGGTGGCAGTCGCGGCACTGGCGCTGCCCCTAGCGAGGCGCGCGGCCACATCGGCGCTGCCCCTAGCGAGGCGCGCGGCCACATCGGCGCCGCTCTGAGCGAGGCACGCGGCCACAGGCACGGCGCTGGCGCTGCCCCTAGCGAGGCGCGCAACCACATTGGCGCTGCTCTGAGCATGGCGCACGGCCACGGCACGAGCGATGCCTCGAGCGAGGCGCGCGGCGACGGCCACAGCGCAAGCGCTGCCCAGAGCGAAGCGCACGGCTACTGTGCAAGTGCCGTCCCTAGCGGGGCGTGCAGTGGCAAGCATGGCGCGAGCATGCGCTACATATGCCCTGGCGCGAGGCGCACCCATAGCCATAGCGCTAGCACTGCCCCTAGCGAGCCCCGCGAGCACGGCCATGGCACCGGCGCAACCCCCTGTGAGGTGCACGGCCGCGGTCAGAGCGCTGGCAGTGACCAGAGCGAGGCGCTAGACCACAGCCAGAGCGCTGGCGGTGCCCCGAGCGAGGCGCGCGACCAAAGCCACGACACAGACGCGCGCGCTGGCGCGACACGCACCCAGCTGTCCGTTGATGCGGAGCCTTGGAGGCCGCTCACGGCGCCACCACTAGGCCCATATCCGCAGTCGTCGGTGGAGGTGCTGCCCGGGGAGCGCACACAGTGGCCACCTGACGGTAGTAGAGCAGGAGTGTTGCCCCAAGAGCACACACTGCCGCCCCCCGACGAGGAGGCGGAGGCGTCGCTCCGAGAGTGCGCACAGCTGGCCCCTGGCAGCACATTGGCGGTGGGGCCCGACGAGTGCGCGCAGCGGCCACCTGCCAGTAGAGTCGAGTCACCGCGTGAGGGGCGCACGCAGTCATCATCGGAGCGCACAGTCGAGGTGCAGCCCATGGAGTGTGCACGGAAGTCCTCTAGTGGCTCTGCCGAGGTGCTGCCCGAGGAGGTGTCATTGCCGCTACCTAGCGGCGAGGCGGAGGCGTTTCTCCGAGAGGGCGCACGGCTGCCCCCTAGCCACACGGACCTGTTAGGCTCGCAGGCTCTCGACGTTGCGGCCGCGTCGCCCGATGCGGGGAAGTGGTGCGGTGTCCCTGATGCGGCAGGCGCAGCACCCACGAGGCGAGCGAGCCGTAGAGGGAGGCGAGCAGGTCGCCGCGGGAGGCGAGGAGCCCGTGGTAGGCGAGGCGTGGTCGAGCCATCGGCCGAGGCGTTGGACTCGACAGGCTCGCAGGCTCTCGGCGTTGAGGCCGCTTCGCCGGATGCGAGGAGGTGGCATGATACC
>LGRX02019658.1:7824-39533 GCA_001247695.2 Cymbomonas tetramitiformis | reverse complement strand
GGTGCCGGATCAGAGTGGAGCTCTAAAGGGGAAGGCGAAAAGGGGCAACTCTGGCTCGAAAACCACGCGACGAAGAACAAACGGGTTGCTGGGCCCGACTTCGAAAGGGGTACCAAGGCCCAGCAGCCAGCAGAGACCAAATTCACGACTCGCTCGGGCTGGCTGAAAAGGTTGAATTCAGCCTCCGCGTTGGGCCAACCAGCCCGAGTGAGGATGCCCAAAGAAGGTAGCGGCAGTCGGCGCTGAATTCACGGGGTCGGCTCAGGCCACAACAGCGAAAGAACACAGTCAAGTAAAGTTTGGGAATTCATGGTGTCCAAGCAGCGAAAGAGTGTGGTGAATCCACTCTGCGTTCACACAGCCGGAGCGCGCGTGAATGCACACTTGAAAACGGTCACAGCGGGGTCCGGGCAGAGG
Source organism: Cymbomonas tetramitiformis (assembly GCA_001247695.2). Classification (NCBI taxonomy): domain Eukaryota; kingdom Viridiplantae; phylum Chlorophyta; class Pyramimonadophyceae; order Pyramimonadales; family Pyramimonadaceae; genus Cymbomonas; species Cymbomonas tetramitiformis. The sequence continues at coordinate 39,116 of LGRX02019658.1, read as the reverse complement.
AGCCGTTGACTCTCGGGAGTTTGAAAAGTCGTCAGGAGTGTTGAGCGGTGACGTCGTCTGAAGCGGCCGAGCTTAGCCGAGCGTGCTGAATTTCCAAGCTTGTTCTGAATTTGAAGTTTTGAAACGGAAAGCCGCTTGCCGTCTCGGCGTCGCCGTGCACCTTCTCAACACTCAAAGGATGGGAATTCACGGGAGTGCGAACTATCGCGCCTCACCTGAGAATTCCCTTGGGAACTTGGTAAAGAAAAGTAGTCGTAAACGACGAAGACGATGTCTTCGTACGAACACGTAGAAGGCAGCAGCAGCGGCGTTAGTGTGTGAAGCTAAAGCTGAGCTGCGGCACGCACACATACCGCAAACGCACGCACACAAGCATGAATTCAGGGTACACTTTTTGCGCGCCTGTTTATTGTCGTGCGGTGAATTCAGAGGTGCGCCAGACTCCTTAGGTGCATATCGGGTCCCTGCACGACTGTCCGTTCCTTGCAAGAAAACACGGAAAGCGTTCGCTTAGCACACGTCGTCTCGGGCTTACCTCAACTGCGCGGAGCTGCGGCCTTTAGCGTTGCGGATTCGCCTTCCGTTATGCGGGTGTGGATCTACGCCTAACCGGTGTGGTCGCGCGAGCGGGGTTGCGAGTTCGGAGGCACTGAATTCAGGCTATGCGCTACGTGAGGAGCGCGTGTCAGACAAACTGTCCCTGACTGATTCAAACAGGCGCTTAGTGCGTGGGAATTTGCAGAGTCGCTGTAAATTCAGCGGGGAAATATATATATTCGATACAAATTTACGCAAGGCCAAGATGATTTTGAAAGGTTCAGTGTTATCTGCAGAATGTTTTGAAATCGTCTCTATTCTCTTTAAAAGCTCCTTTCCTACAGCTGCAGCTAGGCGTTTTGTGTCTTCTCGGTTCGCGATGTTTCGCCTTCTCCAATCAGCGATCTGCTTCCTCATTTGAACTGTCGCCAAATGCTACATCCCGTTGGTGACTCTTGAGATACTACATTCCGATGATGGCTGCTGTTGTGACGTGGTGTCACATGTGGTGCGTCCATGTCGAGTTGCCGTGAACGTCTGTGCTTGGGGCGCGGTGCAGTGCTTCGCGTTTGTACCCGTCGGTGTTGCAGGTGCCGGCGGTGATCCGGTGCGGCGAGCAGGAGATTTCGTCCACGTGGCGCGGATGAGGCGCTGTGGTGCCTGTGATGTTCCTTGATCTTCACGAGGCCGTAGATGGGCTCAGCCTGGCCCGGCGGACGTCGCGCCACGCCCGGCGGACTGTTGCCCCGGTTGTGCGAGCAGGAGCAGTTCAGAGAGAAAGCATTTTGTAGAACAGGAAATGGGTCAGGGCGAATGTAGTTCGAGTTTGGCGTTGGTGTCGTACGTGGTGACGTGGCTGTCGTGCTGCTGAATAACTGACTGGGGTGTTTTGGGTAGATGTAACGGCTGATACGCCATGGGTGGCGCCCGTGGCTGCTGTGCGATGGTGCTCTTGTCGTGACGCGTCGTACTGTACCGCGTTGGCGTGTTTTGGGTATAACTGAGATGCGTGACAAGCGTCATCATGCAAATGACCGATTATGAGGAAGGGGTAGTCTGGGGGGCGCCGTACTGATCGCGGGTTTCACGGAGTTTCGACTCGCGAAAGGGGATGTGACTGTGAGGTTTACTCCTGTAAGGGTGGCAGTCAGGAAGGCTCGCCCTTGGACGTAGGTGCTGGCATCTGCTTTCCTGGTGGTTTGCTGAAGCAAGATTTACATCGGGCTGACGTGGATTGCTGGTGGTATCTGAGCGTGAAATTGGGGCGGTGGTGTGGCTGGTTATAAATGCTGGTGGTATCTGAGCGTGAAGTTGGGGCGGTGGTGTGGCTGGTATAAATTGTGGTATCTGAGCGTGAAATTGGGGCGGTTTGGCTGGTATAAATGCTTGTGGTATCCGAGCGTGAAATTGGGGCGGCGGTGTGGTCGGTATAAAATTGTGGTATCCGAGCGTGAAATTGGGGCGGTGGTGTACGGGTATAAATTGTGGTATCTGAGCGTGAAATTGGGGCGGTGGTGTGGCTGGTATAAATTGTGGTATCTGAGCGTGAAATTGGGGAAAAGCGATGTTGCGGAGTGGGGGAAAATGGTGACAACTGGGCGCGGGCGTGGGAATGACTGTCTGAGAGGTGGCAGGGAAGTGGCGAAGCTGAGAGCGCAAAAGGGGGGGGAAGGCCTTTGTCGGGGCTGCGAGAGGGGTCCCCCCCCGGCCCCAGGGTTGGGCGTGTCTATAGTTGTGACAGGTGTGCTGACGCCCACAGCCGTTCCGCCGGATCTCTACTACCAGCCGGCAGGCTGGTACGGCAGCTGGTACCGTACTACGTACGGGTACGGGTGGACATGGCTCCCGGGCCCCCCGCAGCCGCCTGAGGCAGCCCCAATTATTGCTGCGCCGCCCTCACCGGGTGGTGCTCCGCCATCGCCGGACTACGAACCACCCGCCTGGGGCGGTGGGACCGGGGATGCACTTTCTTCTTCGATTCAACACCGCGGGACGGGCCGGTTGCACCCGGTGCAACTGCCTGCGGCGACATCGACACATCTCCAATCGTCTCAATTTGCTCTACGCATGATTTCACAGGCAGTGGTACCAGCTCTCCTGGGCGCTGTGACAGTGGCACCGGCTCTCCCGGGCGCTTTCAAAGTGGCTAGAGTTGCAATTGAGATTAGCCTGCCTCCAGACTGTTGTGTTGTTGGTCCGGGTTGCCCCAAGATGGGCTTAGTTTAGGGCTTTAACTGTATCCGTATTCTGCACTATGCCTCACTAACTGCTAGTTTCGGGGGTTACCCTGCCAGAAAGGACAGGTTCCCCTGTAGGATGCTTATTTCCACCGAAGCTGAGTAGGTGTTTGTTTCAGTTCCGTGACCACCTAGTTTGCCAGTCACCACCCTAGGTGGTGTGCTGGAAGTGACGCCCCGGCTGTCATTCCTATAGTTAGGGTGTATGACTGTCACCGGTCCCGGAACCCTAGACCCCGAACATATAACGGGAAGACTCGGTATTCTGTTTATCCGGTTGATTATTCTGATGCACCACACTCCGAATATACAGTCAAGCTGATATATTCAGCAAATTTGAATGAATGACAATTTCTGGATAGGACCACTAGCACAGCTAGGGAACAGAGCTAGGGAAATCATAAGGAGCAGAGGTAGTAAGGTATAAATTTGGTCCGGTTCCAAATCATAAGGAGCCCGGTTCCAAATCATAAGGAGCAGAGGTAGGGTACTCCCGCCTACATAGAGGTAGATGTCCGCTTAAATGATCCGTCCGGATTTCTAGGGTTTCTAGGGTACCCTGTAGACCGTGCGATGAATTTCGCCACCATTGTCCACCCCGCCCTCGGTGCTTCAAACACAGGTGGTCCACTTTGACCTTTCTCTAAGTTGTCGAGCATTCTTGGGGTGTGGGGCCTGTTGTAGGTTGATATCAACTAGGTTTTAGGTATGGTTTGGAGAACCCCAAAGCAGAGACCGGTGTTTGGAAAAAAGCAAGGTAGATTAGGTCGGATGAGTTCAATGCGCCCTTAGCGTTTTTGTTTCGTGCACAAGTGTGGTGCGAAGGCTGCTGTGTCAACCGGTAAGTGGCCTTTGGTCAAAGTGGGCGCATTGCATAACCGCTTGAAAGGTACGGTGGTCAATGGACGGTCCGTCTGAGCATGAACCGCGGCATGCCCTAACAGAAATTGAGGAGTGATTTCGTTTTGAAAAACTACTGCGGAGAGGCAGAAGGAAGGGAGCATATGGACGTACTCGTCGTCACTATTTTAAACGCGCGTCGCATTCTGAATAACAAGGGAGGTCGAAAGAGAATCCCCCTTAGCCTTGCAGCACTCGCCATCTTGGGCAAAGGTGATCCCGGCAGGCATTTTTATGATTCTTTTTTTGCACGACACCTTGAGCTCACAGAGAAGCGATACTCTGCTTTGGAGGTGAACTAGGTTACATAAAACCCCGGTTATTTTAAAATAACCCGGGGTTATAACCCATAAACCCGCGGGCAACTTATAACCTGTTATAACCTCCCGGTTATTTTTTTCAAATAACCCGGTTATTATAACTAAAATAACCTGACTACGTTAAGTGTGTATGCCATAATTGGGTATTCGTTGGGCTATTGGCTATACTGAACGAACAAGTGAACAACTGAACATTGATATTCAACATGTCAATAGGAGATAATAACTTGATAATAAGCTAGGACACACGCTCGGGAAGTCGGGATAGCATGCAGATATTACAATATACAAATTTATCATCAGGAACCAGTTATCACAGACTTTCACGGTATGCAGGCATACCGTCGCTGTCGGTGTCGCAATAGGTAGAGCCCTAGCTAACGGGAATTTCGTAATCAAATCGAATTTGGGCTGTAGATGGCCGCGAAGCCCAATGAGGGCCCTGTGCCAAGCCATGATAGCAAGAAGATTGTGATCGCTGGCCGCCTAAGATGGTCTCGATGTTAGGGAAAATCCTTGTAGAAGCACAAACCGTGCAGTCGAGTGGAGACCGTGCTTTCATGCTGTGTACGATTGTACAAACGGAGTGTAGCAGTGTACTGTAAGCCGTAGGATGAGAGTCCGATTAGGACTAGTCCCATATTTAACAATTTTAGAAATAACCGGGGTTTTTTTCACGAAATAACCTGGTTTTCCAAGAAATAAAACGGTTTTTCCAACTAATAAAAACCCGGTTTTTCGACAAGAAAAAAACCTGGTTTTTCGTCGCTGCAGGTTATTTTTTTATAACCCAGGTTATAACCCCGAAACCCCGCGTCGCCGTATAACCGGTTAGAGGTTTTATGTAACCTAGGAGGTGAACAGCGCCACTTGGCTTACAAAGCAGGTGTCCCCTAGTTACTTTAGTAAGCTTAAGTCCAAGGCATTGTATCGGTTGTGCCGATATCCCGATATGTCGATATATCGGTAAATGTTGGCATATAAGGCAATCGATATCCATTTTGCGCACATTTAATCGATATATCGAATAATAATAAAACATTTACGCTAGCAAAGGGGACAAAAGTCCTGAGAGTGCAGTATCCCTGCAAAGCAGGCTAGTGCGGAAAACACCAGGGGCTACTCCCTCTGCTATAGCGCGCCCACAAAAGGGCTCAACCCACTTTTCAGCAGGGTGACATCTAGAGAAAAAGCTAGGTGCTAAGCAAAAAACTCTAGAAGATGGAGAAGCAGCCATGGCCGGGTGGGTGGAGGGGATCGATATCCATTTTGCGCACATTTAATCGATATATCGGTATCGCTTCGCTTCGGAATTCAAAGTGTTATGTGTTGTATATGAGAAAGCGTATATAATTTTGAGATATCGATATGTATCGATATCGCCGATAATCTATTAGAATTATTAAATATCGAAATCGATCGATAAGCAATTCTGCAACCGATACAATAATGCCCTGCTTAAGTCCACCCTACTTCAGTTAGGAATCATGGTGTCCACTGGAGGCGATAGGTACAGTACAACGTGGACCTGAGTCGGATCATAACCAGTGACGAGGCACCGAACCCCCTATCAAATATAGAAATATGATATTTATTATTTTGGGTAATGAGAGAGTACAGTATGGTTTCCCCAACCGCATGTTCACGCACCCCAATATGGGTTCAGGGTTTTAGATCAACCAAGAAAAGCGTTGAAGTTAGTTGCGTGGGACGTCGCTAATACGCTTACACCTCGACCTGTACCTGAGTTGAGGATCTGAAGGCGCTGTTGAGCTGTACTGATTCCTATCAGCTGGTGAGGCAACTGTAGAGCAGTACCTGATACTGGCCAGGCTTTGGCAGCGAACCCTCGTTTGCCCAGTTTCCCGCTCAGTTGCTTAACGAAAGCACACGATGGATCTTGTGCAAGCAGCCGATGCTCCGCACGTCCAGGAGTTGGAGCTCGATGCGTGTGGGGCGCAGTTTAATGCTCTAGCAGTTGACGTAGCATTTCTCTTTTCGAAATCAGCTCCATACACCCAGCTGAGAGCGGCCCTTGTCAAGACCCTTCCGAACTTCGGGCCTGTGGCTGGCCGCATGGTGAAGCGAGGAGATAAGACGATCGTATTATGTAATAACGCCGGGGTGCCATTTACATACCAAAGCGCCAACGGCTTTGCGCCTACGCTAGATGCCCCCCTCGCCTCACATCTCTTTGACTTTGTGAGTGACTGGGTCCCTACTGGCGACACTCCCGCCGACGCGCCGACGCGAATCAAGGTACAAAGCATAAGATAGTTGCACGAGCCTGGCGCCGCACCCTGCACCTAAATATGTCTTCTAATGCGTTTCCACGTTCTAGTACAAGGCGCGGAATAGCTTATGTACCCCCGCAAAGATCCTTAGAGCAGTGTTTGTGATTATCCAACAGCTTGCCTGCTGCTATTCCTGCTTCAAGTCCATTTCGAGTCCATTCCGTTTAAGTTAAGATGTGAGTTGAAGCAGGTGACCGATTTTGCCGACGGCCAGATAATCGCGCTCTCCATCAGCCACGGTATTGCTGATGCGTACAGCATCAACCAATTCATGTCTAGTTGGGCCGCGGCGTATAACTGCAAAGAGTTGCCCAACATTTCCCACGATCGTTCCCCACTACCACCTCAACCTGCAGGGTTCGGCGCAACCCCTCTTGTCTCTTCGGAAGGCATCCCAGAAGGGTGGGGATTGCTGTTCCGGGGCCCCTTCTCGATGCCTGGGCTTGCACCCTATCCTGCGAGCATTACCACGTATCGTCGAACTGCAGAAGCTTGCCAGGACCTCAAGAGAAAATATGCCACAGAGGACATAAATCTGAGTACGAACGATGTTTTGTGCGGCGAACTTACAACTCTGCTTGACCTCACCAAGGTGAATCTTCTCTTTGGGTCTGCGTGTTTTTTGTGTGCTGTTGAATCTACTGTCCAATATTCTGCACACCTCTGCATTGCAGCTGAAAATCCATACAGTACACGTTTTTGCTTGAAGTTCAAGATTCATCTAAGGTGTATGAGGTTGATAGAAGCATACAAACCATACTTAAGCTGCTAAGCTTTTACCGTGTTGCTCAGGGGTTTCAGCATCACACGATATTTGCTGTTGGGATGCTCTTGTAACTCAGAACACACGGCCATATGCTGCCCTGAGATCTCCTTAAGAGCAATCTTTGTTACTTGTTCGAATTGTCACATTTGGCGTGGTCTTTCCTTATGATAATAGACCTTCCTTGGAAAAGATTTGGCGAATATCGTCCCTTCTATCTTGCTTGCTTATCGCCCACCCAATATATCTTAAATCACTTGCCGGACGGTCAGTGACAAAGTTTGCTTTTGGCCGCATCTGTTAGGCGACAAGATGCAGATGACAAGCAAGCTTGCATACATATCAACTTGTTATCAATGTCACCTGCCGTTGAGTAGAACAAACCTTAAACACCTCTGATATTATTTGCACTGAAAAGTTTGGAACGCCTATATAGATAAACATGAGCAATCTGCCTTGCAGGTATGCCTTATGGTGGACTACCGGCGTATGCTCGATCTTGGATCCTTTTTTGGTGTTGCACTCACAACTGTGGACATTATTGCCGATGCGCCTTCTTCAGTTCCTGTAGCTATACGCCGTGCATTACCGTTCTGCCGAGATGCCGACTTTGTGCGGTGGCGGATAGGTCAGGGCGCAGGGGCAAGCTCAGAAATATGTTGTAACTCTTGGGTTGGCTGCTTTGACCTTCTTACTTTGAGCTTTGAAACTGAAGCACGAGGTGTGATGATGAGTGAGAAAATGCTTGCCGCACGTGCAACTGGGTTTGCAGCATGTGGAGCACGGTATGCCTTCATGTGCCCACATGCAGACTATGGGGTAATCGTGTGTTTGATCGCTCCCAAGGACACCAAGGTTGACGATGCCACATAGGTAGACATTTCCCAAGAAAATAGTGATAGCAAGAGGTGATTCTCCACTGAATGCTTTATTGGGCACCCATTATGGGTTGTGCCTATTACTGTCAACGATAAAATGGTGTCGCATGTGTGTTGCGTTTATGCATTACGTGCATGTAAGTAGCATCTCCATGGCACACATACCTAGCAGTTTTTTACCAGTTTAAGTATCTACATTCCATATGTGTGATGTCCACGATTAATCGAAACAGTGTGATAATTTAGTGACAGGCAAATTGTTGGATATTCCAATGTTGATCGATTTGCACGACCTTATCATTCACCTAGGGCACGGATGATTCCTCGATTGGTAAATTTCCACTGATAAGTAGAATGGGCGTAGGCCGTAATGGACGCAGTGAATCGGGCCGATGATTATCGTATACATTATCGGATTTTTTCGAAGAGCTTCCATATATTTACACGTTGGATACTATATAGGTGTTATTGTCTTATGGGGCAAATGCTAACAGAATATTCTAAAGGGATAAATTTATATTTTACTGACGTGGTAAGTGATACTAGAACGTTTTATCAACGTGCCAAGTGATAACAAAATATGATGTCTAGGTGGAAACTCGAATAGTAAACACACTCGGACTGTCTAGCAACTACCATTTCAGAACCTCAGAAGTAGCTCTGGGGGAAGCGATTGGCATGATGCCGTGGAGCTAACTGCAGTGTGCAGTGTGTGCAGGCAATACCTGCACACTACACAAGTGCACAATGCAAACCATCACACACGCACACGGCTCAAAATTTTCATATCACATTGATGTTGTGCGTGACGATGGAGTACGAAAATGCCGAAGGAATGCAAAGCTAGGAATAAAGACTGGCACACAATTTCAGAGGATGAAGAAGTGAAGCAAACGCACTCAAGATCGATGTAGCCATGGATGGGCCTGAGCACCGACCACGCCGAAACACATACCGCATGGTCAACGAATACCACAAACCAACATTAAGCACGCGTGCACGCATTATTTGTCGGGTGCGGCGCGCCTCTGCCCCCAAGATGCACTGATGGTGCATCGGTGACACATCCACGCCGATCCTACGAGCGACTCCCCCAAGAAAGGTGACCGGTGGTGCGAGTGTGGGGCGAAAAAGCATTCCCTGGTGCACCACCGTTTCTGCCCAATATTGATTAGGTTTGTTTCATTTTGTTTCGTCCACCTAGCTCGGGTCCCCACACTAGGTGATGTGCTGGAAGTGACAAGGTGTGAAGGTGATCTACACAATTGTCACCTATCACTATCCTCTAGTAGTCTGGGTGACCGTCACCCGTTGTCCGAAACCTAGCACCGATCATAAAGATCGGCTATGTCTTCTATCATACACAGTTCGAGTTACCGTTTGAGTTGTGATCCGAAACATCGTTTCAGGGTTCAATGATATTGATATACACCGCGGCATATCTTACAACGTTCGAGATCATTGCGATTTTTCGTTGAGACTTCCACGTGACGCAATACAACGAAGAGGGGCAAATTTCAAGTAGTCGATCAATTTGAACTGTGGTCATTCAGGGAACATAAGTTTGATTTTTCGAGCAGAATTCGATTATGAACTCGCCGGGCACATAATGTACCCACATTTTTAAAGGGAGTTGCATCATCAGACGAGGAGCAATGTTATACTGCTGGTACTGATGTTGTTTTCCATGTACGCGCGTTCACGTTTTCGGCGATAATTCGAGCTCTAGGCATTCATTTGCTACGAAAATTTGCACACCGGACAGTATGAAACAAGACGGTTGCATTTGGCACTTCATAATCACTCGCAATAGATGTTTCTGCCTCCATCAGTTCGTGCACAAACCACGCACCCACGTCGTTGTGTACTCGGAATACGCAATACGGTACGTGACGCCCAAATACGTTTGTGATATTTCCATTACCGATGCTTATTATGCACACAATGTCAGTTTCGATCACATGTATATATGTTGGTCTGCTTACTTTCGTGTCCTTCATGAAAGAGGAGATATATATAATGGGTATATATATCAGTGCAGAGACGGAAACTGGACTACGTTCGGGCTTTCGGATAGAGGACTAAGATGAAGATAATAAAATACCGAGGTGGTTTATTGTCGGGCGATCACGCGGGGTGGCAGGTTGCAAGTGACACTCAGGGCAAGGGGTGACACTGCGGGGACACTGACTGTCATACGTGACACAAAGTCATGTTCGGCGTGACACCACCTCACCCCGAAGGTGTGAGTTCACTTCAAGATGCAACATGCTCCCCAAACCCCAGCTAGGCAAATCCACAAGTTGTCCTAGGCCCAAAGGGACCTTTTTCAATCCATCTAGAGGCGGCTCTCCGCATGGGCGATGACCTAGACTACAAGGATTGCAAAGCTAAAGAACGTGACGAGCTCCGCGTTGTGTACGAACTCTCGAGGAATTTTCGTTTGTTTTTCAACCGATGCCTGCGCGGTGCCATGACCTGATGCGGCCTGGCACCACCAGAGCGGGCGTGGCAATGGACGTGAGGCAAAAAACGCGGTGTGGATCCTCCCCGCACATGATGGCGAAAGCAGAAAGGAGAATGGACGCGATGGGTGCAGCAGCACCACCACACGCCACCACAAGACAGCGGCCAAGAGGCGCGCAAGGTGGAGGGCAAAGCTGAGGATGCCGCGGGGCGAGCTCGTAGAAGTCAAAGCTCTGGTTGACGATGGCGAAAGCGATGGACTTGAGTTTGGCGTTTGGTGCATGAGCACCACCAGACACCACCACACTATATCCAGTTGTAGAATCTCGTCGATGTACCCGAACAGTCCCTAGGGCAGCCTGAACAGCGGCCATGCGCGCACGTTGTCGCTCAGTGGACATAGTCCCACTGCAGACTGCAGAATTCTGCGAAGGCAAAATAGGGTTCCAAGTGAAAAACAACAACTTCTCGTAAAATTGACAATTTCCAGCGATGGAAAAGTCAAATTAGGGTGAATTTTGACGAGGAATAAGCCGGTGACGTCAAAAAAGTCGTGCGGTAAGCCGATATGCCGGCAGAAGCGGTGCTGTTGTCCAGGAAGGCGAAGGCTTAGAAGATGATGTCGTCGTAGTCGTAGATGGAGGTGTCGTGAGGCCAACAGTGGCGAGATACGTCACGCCGAAATGTCGACCCGCTGGCGCACACCGGCGGTAGCAGAAGGGCGCTCGCTGGAGATGCAAGCTGCAGCCTGCAAAATTATGTGAAGAAAAGATAGGGTGCGAAGGCGAAACCGTAACTTTCCGTAAAATTGATAACTTCCAGTGATGGGGAAGTCAATTTGAGGTGATTTTTGACAAGGAACACGCTGGTGACGTCAAAAATACCGTGCGGTAAGCCAATATTCGGGAAGAGGGGTGCTGCTGTTCAGAGAGGCACAACCGCGAATAGAGTGTAGGCGGTCTCGTAGCTGGAGATGCTAATCGAAGCCGACAGTGGCGTGATACGGCACGCACAGATGATTCCCGTAGCCGTAATCTTACGGTAACAGCGGGGCGTTGCTGGAGATGCAAACAGGGGGTCGCTGGAGATGCAGTCGTTGGAGACGCGACGTCGCTGGAGATGCGACGGGGTGATCAAAGCCACCTACCAAAAGCCAAAAACGTAACCCGAGTGGAAGAGGCCCATAACCTCATGAAAGAGGAGATATATATAATGGGTATATATATCAGTGCAGAGACGGAAACTGGACTACGTTCGGGCTTTCGGATAGAGGACTAAGATGAAGATAATAAAATACCGAGGTGGTTTATTGTCGGGCGATCACGCGGGGTGGCAGGTTGCAAGTGACACTCAGGGCAAGGGGTGACACTACGGGGACACTGACTGTCATACGTGACACAAAGTCATGTTCCGCATGAGTCCTACGAACAAAAAATGGCGCATATGTGCATATACTTACCACATTTTAGCCATTGCGTTCAAGGTTGTGGGTGGGTGATGGTAGGGGGTCTCGGGACTCGGGACAGGCTCAGACGGCTCTGGCGCCTACGGTGTCACCGTCACGCGACGTGCCTATAGCTAGCTCGTCTGCTTGAATTACTATGAATACGAACGGTGGGTGGCTTACTCGACTGCGTGGCGACCACTCGGAGTCTCGGACTGATCAACTTGTACATCGTTATTAGTGCATATGTATGTATAACCTTCCCTGATTATCAATATCCATGCAGATATACATATCAAAAGAGCATCACTCTAGGATGACCGGTGGCAAAACTTCTCGAACACCGTGGAATGCGATGGCGCCGAATACTAGTAAGGTGCTCGCTAATAACGCTGGTTGTGGCATCCCAAAACTTGGCAATTCAGGTGGGCACTCTTGTGTGTAAGCCAGGTCGAGGCAACTCGGCAGGTCTCAAGGGCCAAGTTCACTCTATTAAGAAAAACGTGAAGGTATTTCACGTTGAATATGTTGATGAGGACGAGGAACGATCTCGATGATTCGCAACTACGCCATGTCGTCTTCTGCGAGGAGTCGGCAGAAGACCCCGATATCTTCAAGGAAACGCTTTTTTTTTTTCAGACAAATCGAACGCCATATGTTGGCGATAAAATATCCAAACGCTTCGGTGCATCCTACTCTAGAGGTACCGTTGTGTCCAGCGTTCTCGAGGCAGAGCTTTTCTGGGTTAAGTGGAACGATAAAAAGTTGGAGGACTTCGACCGAGAGACCATCCAGACGTAATTTGTTGAGGGGTGCTACGTGGATAGTCCTCATTGTTTGTTATAGGTATTGTTTATCTCATTTTGCCCCATATACACAAATCAGTTATGATGGGCTGAAAGTCTATGTACAAGAAGGAAGAGCTCTCAGCTCTCTCTAGTTCATATAGCCTTGCTACAGAGATCTATTCGCCAACTGTCATCAAATCTCTAATGCATATGAACATGTCACACATGGCACCAAGCATGGCAGTCATCATACTGTACCCATGCTGCGTATTTGGTATTATTTCCGAACCGTCGCACTTTAGTGCCAGTATCTAAACTGGTTATGACTTCTCATCAGGGCTCTATATCGGTTTGGTTTTTTGGTATCGATACTATCCGATATCCGAAAAATGGTATCGATAATCGGCACAATCGATAAATAATCGATTATTTGGGCCTTTATATGTAATTTGTTATAAATAAAATATGGAACATCAAAACCTGCGCAATCGATAGTTTGATATTGCAATCCGATAATCGGCGATAAATACGATATATCGATAGTATCGGTTATCGGAAATATCGATATAGAGCCTTGCTTCTCATACAGCATGGTCATATCACTTGTGTCATCGTGCCATGCTGCCATCATTCATCATGACATGCTATCATCAGTCGACATAAAATGCTGCCATCAGGTCATGTTGTCATCATATCACCAAGTCATACGATCACCAGCTCACACTGCCATTTGTCGTACTGCGTACTTGTCCCCTAGTACACCCCCTCCCCCTAGGTGTGAACCGTCCTCGCGAACACTATATATAGCAATGTGACGGTATCTACTATTGCCATCTTCTCAGCAAGGTCCATCTGCTTATCGGAGCTGGCGGAGTGCTTCCTTGCCCTACAAATTTAGGACGCCTGTACCCGGCATGTACCCGGCATGTACTTTGGCAAGGTACATATGTACCTACCCACTCCCAACTTGGGGCCCAAAACTCAGTGAAAATCCGAGTTGTAAAAAAGTGCAATATTTTCACATATATGTCAAGGCCATGAGTGACTAAGACATCCTTGACAAGTTTCGATGTAAACAAATAAGTTATTCCTTCAGAAATGGACATCCGGAAAACAGGACTGGCGTGTACCTACGTGTACCTACATGTACCCCGTCGACGGGCACACACTTCCAGAACGGTGCATGCGAGGTGCATGTGTACGCAATCGAGTGCGTACACATGCACCCAGCATGCACCGGGCGGGTACATGTAGATACATGCCGGGTACATGGTCCCGCGTACACATGCACCCAACGTGTACCATGCAGTACATGCTGAGTACATGTTGGGTACATGGTGTCTCGTACACATGTACCGGTCATGTACCAAATGTCATACTAGTGCATGTTGGGTACATGTGAACGCACCCCCTTAGTACGACGTGGGTACATAGTAACCCCACGCGCGTTATATATGGCGATATCCCGATTCGGACCAATTACCCCAACTGCAGCGAATATGTGCGCCCTGGCTCCGCACTCTCCCGGATTTGGGTTTTTGATTTCATGTTGGCCAATCAACACTTCCTTAGCACATGCATCACCACCTGCAGAGGCGTGCTCGTTGCTGGTAGTCGTGATGGGAAAAGCCTTCTAGGACTTGTAATTGACTCATGTTGCCAGGCAAATAAGCGTTGTAGCGCGCCACAACAGTATCTTTCACTTGTTCCACTCCGTGGAGCTCTTGTGGAGAGGTTTTCCAAGAGAAAGCTCCTCGCGGCTTCTCAAATTGCGTTGTCGACTCCGTGTGCATTCTTCCTAGAAGAAATCTGGGGTGTCATAAATGGCTTATGACCGGTGCGTTTCAAATTGACCGACAGTTCGAGCTGACTGTTGCCTTCTCGCCGCGGTGCAATTCTTTGCACTGTCCGCTTTTTCAAGAAGTTGAAGCCGTGTGCACCCAAAGGTGGACAGAAGTTCGCCCTCGAAGGATTTTGATGTTGCGCTCTTTTCTGCTTTTGCCGCCACCAAAGCAAAGCGTGCAGTGTGGAGGGAGCTTTAGGGCCTGCCGATGGGGACCCGCACACACCAACAGCGGTCCGTGCTTTCCGGTGTGATGGATATTCTGCAATGGTATGTCGCCGGCAGGATCTACTGGATACTTCCCAGCTCGGTGCGCATCGGACAGCACAGCCAGCAAACCAAATGAAAGTGCTTGCTTGACTTTTTTGGGAAGTTGAATGTGCGTCAAGGAGTTTGATACCCCCTTTTTGAAAAGACAGGGCATTGAGGTACAATATGTAAAACTCGGTATGCGCATGCATGCTGGACTAACTGGCATTTATATTGACAGCGCCGCGGGTAGAGGAATGAGCACAAACCAACACTACTTTAACGCACTGCAACGTTCCGTTGCCTGCACTTTCGGCTGATGTGTACGACAGCATAAATGAGAATTGGCTCGGTGCGCGCAGATGCAACTCGTGTTTCCATATGAATATGCCCACGGTTAAATAATGTTGCAGTTCGGATTTGCGCTGACGCACTGCAAACGTTCCGTTGCCTGCGCGTTCGGCTAATGCTCGGCGACAGAGCATATAAAGATCCTTGCGAACTGGCTCGGTGCGCGCAGGCTGAGAAAGATGCAGTCGAGTTTCCGTCTGAATACGCCCACGGCTGAAGAATGTTGCAGTTCGAATTTGCGTTGACGCTGTCAGGGTTATGACCGATGACATATGTGTCATACATGTCATACGTGTCATACATGTCATACATGTCATACCATGTCATGTCATGTCATGTCATATAGTATTATGACAGTCGACAGTATAGTCGATCATGACTGTACAGGTCGAGTCGCGTCATACATTTATGACAGTCGTCAGTACGGTCGACGATGACTGTACATGTCGCCAGATGATTATGTCATATCATCAGGCATCCCTGTCATCGAGAGTTCGTATGATTGAACTCGAAGATGGCAAAGCAAAGATACATCTTGGAAACAAACCAAGAACCATCTTTAGCTTCCAGCATGCGCGGAACTCGCATGTGCAGCATGAACGAACTAGTCGTTATTACCATGCTGGTCGTTCAACCTACGTATCGGGTTCACAACCCAATGGCGGTACCATCTAAGATGATGGGTGACGTAGGTATAAAAGTGAGGAAGCGTTGTGCTTCAGCAGATCTTCTACGGAGACTGCAACTCACAACCCGCTCATTACTTACGCGTGTGTTACCGTCCCATAACACAGCGCTTTATATCAATATACTGAGGGCTCGCTTATCTAGCCCTAACAGAATGGTATTGTATAATGTATAATGTTACACTATCATGAGTATATACTGAGTGCATGCAGCAGATGTGCATTTCACCACCTGTACATTATTATACTGAGCATCACTGTGATTGTGCATGCATTATTCATACAGCTTGATCACGATACCAGCTGTAATGTACATACCAGTTTGATCACGTTAACAACTGGGACACATGGCATCACATCACAATACATTATACAATGCACAAAGCATACTGCAGTGCATGTAAGCTATATTGGAACCCATGTAAGTGTAAGGTGCCTGAAGGTGATCTTAACACCATAATTAGCTCGACATGCTCTGACGAAGGATTTGGGATGAGCATGTTCGTTCTATGGTGGATCACTGAATGGAATGCTCACCGGAACTACATGTGAAATAAATCAAGCAACTCATTATTGTAAATGAGAGTATACAGGATTACAATAACCCCTAAGCTGATATATATATCATGCTAGATTTATTCAGTACATGGTATACAGATCATCCTGCATGATAAATCATCTTGGTGTATTGTAATACCAGAAGTCACCTACATACAAGTGTGTATAGTAAATAATTCACACACACACTTACAAGTACTAAATCAGCAAGTACCTACACAATGCACACACCACTGACATTACTATGTATAATGACATTCACTGACTCAGTAAGTGAAATGATCAACTATAATGTCAACTATGTGCATGATAATATAGATACCATCCGACAAACACATGTGCGTGTTGGATGTCAGTGATGGCGATAGCTAAGGTAAACAGGATAAAACTACATGCTGAAGGGCTGGATGGAGAATATCTCCAGACCCGAAGGCATTATACAATGCTCAAATAAGCAGCTGGTCACTGCTGAGCATTGTCCATTCGTCTCACATATTAGCTGGAGCAACTACAACAAGTACATTGCATTATGATAGTTGATTCAGAATTGATCAGCTCAATTTGCATGTAACATACAGATCAGTTTTCACATGATTTCTGACAATAGTATAAAGGACATTCACACACACATAAATGTGTTGTGTGAAGTTGCTGTGATTGTATCCAGCAAAGTCCAGATTTGTTCCAAATGAGATATATCACTTTGATAAATCTTAAGAGCACAGACCTATGCTCAAACAAATCATAGGTTGAGAAATATCACTAAAGTGGGTGTTTCCACTTAAGTTGATTAATATATACATAAATCAGAAAAGTACATTTGCTGTGCATGGGTTTAAATCAGTAAAACCCAGAATGCTGTCAACTGTAAATGTTGATATACAGCACAACTCACTTATTTGCTATAAAAAAATGTCATATGCAAAAGTGAAGTTCCTTGTAATGATTCTGTACTTACATTTCACATTTACACTGAAATATGTCACCACAGCAATATTTCAGACAGCTGAAAAAAGCTGTAAAATAGGTGAAAAAGCTCCACGTTTAATTTCAAAATGAAAAATGTGTGCCCATTTTATGTAAGATTATGATTTTATACCTATTAAGGTATCAGAAAATCATAATGACACATGTCATATCAGTGTGACACCCTAAAATATTAGGTGTTGAATATATATGGGTAACGCTATTGCTATGGCAATAAATCGCTCAAAATGCTGTAAGTAAAACACATTTTGAAAATTTCGGATTGATTTTTTTTGATAAAATGAATGTTTATATATCAAATATCAATCCCTGATTTATGCAGCATGTGTAACGCCCTGTAACAACCCTAAAATTAAATGTGTGTAACAGGGGTGTAACGTGCCTCCTAAAAAACACTTTATGTTTATGTGGGTATTAAATGCAGTTTTGCTTAAAAATCTTTGCAAAAACGTTATACTGCTTATTTTTTACCTGTATTAGGGTTACTGATATCAAGTAACACCCTAAACACTGTATTGAGTAACAGGGCCACTGTAACTATATATGCCCAAAAATGCCAGTTTTATTTCGAAAAACTTCGTTTTTTGGCATTATTATATCATGCTAAATCATCATAGACATGATAATACTATGGGCAACAACCCTAAAACTGTAGGGCAACAACCCAAAAACTGCAGGGCTACAACCCAAGGACTGTAGGGCTGCAACCCTAAAACTGTAACAGCTGATTCCTATAAGGAATGCATGCTGAATGAGGTATTGGCAATTGACAACTGCCACTGTATCACACACTTCCTTGAGGGGGGAAGAAGGTGGATATATGTACATGCATAACCTCATCATAATATACAGATATACCATATATAACATAGGTATATATATATCTTCACACACTCAGTTAGCTGAAGAGATTTTGGTGTTGTGTTTTGTCTTTATTAGATGGCAGAAGCAGAAGATCCAGATATTCCACCCATCAATGCAGATCCGTCTACATGGTTCTTTGACATCTTAGGCTCATATGATGCATACAGTCGTTTCAAGATCCCGAAATGGCACGCTGGTTATGATAATACCCAGACCAGATTCGACAAGATAGGGTTCTTCGACAATATCAGCCGAATGAAGCCTGATATGAGCAGATATCGAGATCCTGAAAACGAGCCTCAGGAACCAGATGAAGAATATACTGCAGACAATCCTCCAATGATTTTCACAGATCCAGATACAGCACCAGCACCATCTCCATCCAGTTTGGTTCCCAAAGTGAAAATGGCACCACCAAACCAGTACAAATCAGGAATGGACGCAGAGGTTTGGTTGGAAACCGTGGATAGATACTTCCAATTCACGTATCCAGGAGTTCCAGATAAAGACCTGATCACAGTTTTCCTGACCTTCATACAGAATAATGATCGACACTATTTCCAGGTCGTGGCAAATCAACCAGATGCCACATTTGCAGGAATCAGAGAGATTTTCCTCAGACAGTTTGGTAACCCCCATAAAAGATCAGTGGCTAAAAAACACCTAATGTCACTGAAACAGGAAAACCAGACTTTTTCAGATTATCTACGCACATTCACTTCACTGGCTGCACTGGCAGCAGTTGAACTGGAAGATGTGTTGATAAAGGACAGATTCGTCAACAGCGTAGATCCGGAACTTCGCAGACAGTTTCATTTACGATTCCTGACAGAGACAGAAAGGAATAATATGTCGTGGTCACTAACCACACAGATATTGCTCGACTTGAACTATGTCGTTCATTCGAAGCAATCAGAGACTCTTCATTATCGAGGGCAGAAGGAACAGTCATCTGGAGGGCCAGCCAAAAAGGATAAGGACAGAGGACGTGGCAATAAGCCATACGACAGATCCAAAAATCAGAATTGGAAACAGAATGACAGTCAGAAGTCCAATCAGAATAGGAATAAAGGAAAAAGTGGCAAAGGCAAGGGAAAAGGAAAAGGAAAAGGACAATCACAGAAACAGAATCAGAATAAGACTTGCCATCGTTGTGATCGACCAGGTCACATCGAGAAGGATTGTTGGGCCACCACTACCAATGATGGAAAGCAGATCAAAGGCAAGCCACCAGCACAGAATCCCTTTCAGAATCAGAGACAGCCACAGAAGAATCAGGGTGCTAAAGATGGGTCTAACAAACTCATTAACACAATCAACACCCTGGTCAAGGAACTAAAAAATCAGCATAGTATCAATGCAGCAGTTGCAACTTCAGATCCAGCAGCTCCAGTTCCAGCAGCTCCAGCTCAGGGAAACTCTCCGGGTACTGCACAAGTACCGGTGATGAGAGCACCCCGAGGGTAGATCAGCCAGAAAATGCCACTGAAGCAAGTGGCCAGATTGAGAGTATTTCAGAGGAAGTCCTATCCAGACTGACACTACAGTTTCAGCAGATGGATAATCCCACAGAAAACATCGCACAGATGCAATCTCAGACAGCACAGCTGAAATCGCAGAAAAAGCTGTTGCTGTATAAGGGGAAAGTCCATGGACAGAATACTCACATTTTGGTTGATCCAGGAGCCACATCATCTTTTATCGACAGACAATTTGCTTCTCAGCTGGGTATATCACCATCAGATTCATCATCATTCTCAGTGGGGTTGGCTGGAGGAAGCCAATTACCCTGTACATCCTATCTTCCCAATGCTACATTCACGCTGGGCAAGTATAAGGATTCAGTAGATCTCTACATCATTGACATGAAACCATTCACTGTCATTCTGGGTCAAGATTGGTTGGAGAGGAGGAATCCACATATTGACTTTCAGACCAAAAATCTGACGATCACTAGGAAGCATTCATCAGGCTCCAGTATTCGCACAGTATTGTCCAGAGTTGAGCAGACTCCAGACTCAGATGGCCTTCCTGAAATGGAATTGGTCAGTGCCACCACTATGAGGAAACATCTCCGTCGCATTCGATCCAGTGGTTCGGCTGAAGAAGCCGTAGCATATCTCTTTTTCCTCTCCGAGGTCGATGGTGAATTGGTCTTTGCAGCATCAGACTCAGACACCACAATGGAAGACCCCGAGGTCACAGCAGCACGTGATCAAGTGAGAGAAGACTTTTCAGACGTTTTCCAAGAGGATCTTCCGGCTGGTCATAGGCCAGAGCGGTTTGAAGGTGGATATCATAGAATCGACATCGAACCTGGACATAAGCCTCCTTCACAGCCAGTACGCACCATTCCAGCACCCATGATGGAGGAACTCAAACGGCAAATCATCAAATATGTCGAGTTGGGTATCCTTCGTCCATCATCATCGCCATATGGATGCCCAATCATTTTCGCTCCTAAGCCAGGGGGAAAGTGGAGGATGTGTTGTGATTATCGTGCCCTGAATAACATCACCATCAAGAACACGTATCCACTACCACCACATGACACCCTACTAGAGCAGCTGAAGGGATCAAGATGGTTCAGTAGATTTGATTTCAACCAGTTCTTTCACCAAATCCCCATTCATCCGGATGATATACATAAAACTGCTATTCGCACCAGATACGGTTCTTATGAATGGACAGTTATGCCTTTCGGATTGACCAATGCTCCTGCAACAGCACTTCGTGTAGGAAATCGGGCATTTTTCGACTTCATCGACCAGTTCCTTGTCATATTCATGGACGACACTATCGTATACAGTCCAGATTTTGACAGTCATGTGAAGCATGTTCGACAGTTCCTCCAGCGTTGCAGAGATCACCAGTTTTTCATCAGGCCTTCCAAGGTGGAGTTGTTCGTCAAATCTATAGATTTTATCGGACATCACATATCTGAAGCAGGCCTATCCATCATCGAAGACAGGATCAGAGCAGTCATGGCAATTCAGCCTCCAGTGTCTTATGGTCCTACCGTTGGAAAGCAGCCTCTACGCCGTATGGCTAAAGATGGCAAGTCATCCCTTCGGTCATTCTTGGGCATGGTTGGTCAATTTAGGAGATTCATACCAAAGTTCTCCAAAGTTGCCGAACCTCTCAATCGTCTCCTTAAAGATAATGCAGAGTTTGTCTGGGAAACTGAGCAGCAGCAGGCATTTGATAACCTCAAAAGTGCCATCTGTAACGCTCCAGTATTACAGCTTCCAGATCAGAAACTGCCATCTATTTTGGAGGTCGATGGATCAGGCACACACGTTGGCCAAGTATTACTCCAGGATCAAGGAAAAGGTATGAAGCCATGTGGCTATCACAGCGTCACTCTATCCGATACACAGAGACGTTGGCCTATTCCTGAGATCGAGCTATTTGCCATTGTGGAAGGCTTCCGATTCTTTCGCCACATCTTGTTGGGAGCTCCTGAGACTATTGTACGCTCAGATCATCAGCCACTGGTTTATTTCCAGACCAAATCCACACTGAGCCCCAAACAGGCACGGTGGTTGGATGAGCTCTCTGAGTACAACTTCCGTATAGAGCACATTGCTGGCGAGAAGAATAAGGTTGCAGACGCACTCACGCGTATCTCTACACTTTTTGAACTTACTGATTGTCTTCAACACATGGACATCAGTGAAGTCATTCCATCCGCAGATCCTACATTCATTGCTCTTATATCTTCTTCATCAGCTCATCAGCTACACGACATCATTATATCCGAATATGATCGTGACACATTTGCACAGACTATTTTGGACTAAGCTGACATCATCGACTTCATCACAGTCAGTCAGCAGCTACAGCTTCGAGCTCATTCAGGGGTTGATCTATCGTAAGACCATATATGGCAGACAGCTGTACATTCCACCAACAGCTAAAGTCCCCACAGATGACGGTGAGATCACACAACTTCGCCACATTCTTCTTCATGAGTGCCACTCAGCCACTATTTCTGGTCATGTAGGCAAAAATCGCATGCTTCATCTTCTGCGTAGCCGGTATTATTGGCCAGGAATGACAACGGCAGCTATCAAGTACATTCGGGAGTGCCCCGTTTGTCAGCGCCAGAAAACGAGGCGACACAAGCCTTATGGTCAGGCACACATACGATATTCCGTGCCTAAGACAAAATGGCTTGATGTATCTCTTGATTGGATCACTGATCTGCCTATCACCACTAATGGGCACGACAGTATATTTGTGGTAATGTGCCAATTCTCTCATCGTTGTCATCTCATTCCCTTCAGCATGACCTGGACAGCTCAGCATACTGCTTCTATATATATGCAGCATATCTTCAAGCTCCATGGTCTTCCGAGGAACATCATCTCAGATCGAGACACCAGATTCACCTCTACATTCTGGCAAACACTGTGGAAATCTACTGGTACGAGATTGTCCATGACATCGTCACACCATCCACAGTCGAATGCTGCCAATGAGAGAAGCCATGCCTTCATTGAGGACATCCTCAGGTAAATTTCAGATTGTTGATTCATGATTTGATTTCACCATCCTCTGGTTTACAAACTGATTAGTAGCATTTTCATTTTCAGGTGTTGTTGCAATGATACTTCAGCCAATTCGTGGGAGGACAAGTTGCCTCTGGTGGAGTTTGCAATTAACAATACCGTTTCTGCATCAACTGGTTATTCACCATTTTATCTCGACTCGATGGCGCAACCACTCTCGCCTCATGATCTGGTTATTACTATTCCGCCAGAAGCTCCTGTTCCAATACAAGAAGCTATTCGAGATCATTTTGACCAGTACTCGGCTGTTCATGCCAATGCGGTAGACAACATTTTCCGAGCAGCAGAAATTAGCCAAGCCAGATTCAATAAGACTCACATGCCTAAGCAGTTCGCAGTCGGGCAGAAAGTTCTTTTACGGACCGAGTTTATTCAATGGACTGGTTTGACAGAGGCAGGCAGACACTTTAAGCAGCCATATATTGGGCCGTTCACTATTTCCAAAGTGCTTAGCCATGGACGTGCATACGAGTTAGATTTCGGAAATCTTGATATCCGTATTCATCCGGTACAGCCTGTTTCCAGATTAGAGCTGTACAACGACTCGATTCAAGCACCTTTGCCTCTACCACAGATGATCACTGAAGAAGGGCAACCACTATTTGAGATATCACATATACTCTCGGATAAGTTCACTAGAGGTGTCAAATACTATTTAGTACGATATGCAGGCTACGGTCCTGAGCATGACACCTGGGTCAAAGCCACAGAGCTGACCAATGCAGCAGACATTATAGCTGCCTATGAAGGCTAAACATTATATTAAGCCTTATGCCCTTACTTCTTGTAATATATACTAATACATGTCGATCATCTATACAACCTTGCTCTTAATGTTTATCATTATGTTGCATTGAAGCAGGAATTGATCCTTCCTTGCTAAAGGTGTAGTGAGCCTTGTTCAAAATCATACCCTTGCACAGATACGCACACATGCGAGATATCATATCTGTGGATAAATAAAAACTGCTAAATGCTACCTTTGCCAAAACCGTGGTTTGTCATCGGATTCTTGGCCAGTCATCCGAAGCTACCGGAGATAATGACTGAGGTAGAAGGAGTTGTGATCCTAAGTTGTGCTTGACAAACATGACTAAATAAATTTCACATTAGTACGTGGCGAATTCATTCTCACTCATCGCGATAGATGTTCGTCAAAGCGTGCGTACTGGACAAAAATATTGAGGAGTTGAGCAGATCGGTTAAGGATTATAAGTCCAATTCCGTTAAGCAGGGCCGCTCCGTTTGCATTAAAACAAGCCCCTTTGTTCGTTTATTATCGAAATCGGGCTCCCCATCGCCGCCTAGGATCCTCCAAAGTAGCTTAAGGAGGGGAGGAAGAGCTGGGTGCACTTTATCAGGCCGAGAATCGTTCGAATATAATTCGTTATAATCGTGGGATCATCGATCGCGCAAAGGCGACGACGGCTAGCGCAAATAATCCGTAACGTAGACTTCGGATGCTTTGAATCGTCTAGCACATACATGATAACGTGTGGATCAATCAGTAATCCAGCGTAGGATTGTATCGCGAAAACGCTCTTCATTGAACCTTGGAACGTCACTCAACGATACGATTTCCGGAAAGGTGGGCTGCATCCTAAGGACTGTATGGCTAAATGCCTAAGGTGAGGGACTAAAGTGGACTCAGTTCCCCCCAATAACCTAAAAACACCATGAGGGACGCCTCAAATCGGTGTAAGAAGACTGGTACCAGCAAGAAGCGACAACAACAAAGACATCAAAGACATATACAAAGGTATGCCCGTTGTGAGGTCACAACTCTCTTAAGAGGGGAGATCTGTCAGGGTTATGACCGATGACATATGTGTCATACATGTCATACGTGTCATACCTGTCATACATGTCATACCATGTCATGTCATGTCATGTCATATATTATTATGACAGTCGGTCGTGTCATATATTATTATGACAGTCGACAGTATAGTCGATCATGACTGTACAGGTCGAGTCGCGTCATACATTTATGACAGTCGTCAGTACGGTCGACGATGACTGTACATGTCGCCAGATGATTATGTCATATCATCAGGCATCCCTGTCATCGAGAGTTCGTATGATTGAACTCGAAGATGGCAAAGCAAAGATACATCTTGGAAACAAACCAAGAACCATCTTTAGCTTCCAGCATGCGCGGAACTCGCATGTGCAGCATGAACGAACTAGTCGTTATTACCATGCTGGTCGTTCAACCTACGTCTCGGGTTCACAACCCAATGGCGGTACCATCTAAGATGATGGGTGACGTAGGTATAAAAGTGAGGAAGCGTTGTGCTTCAGCAGATCTTCTACGGAGACTGCAACTCACAACCCGCTCATTACTTACGCGTGTGTTACCGTCCCATAACACAGCGCTTTATATCAATATACTGAGGGCTCGCTTATCTAGCCCTAACAGACGCACTACAAACGTTCCGTCGCCTGCGCTTTCGGCTAATGCTCGGCGACAGTCCGACAGAGCATATAAAGATCCTTGCGAACTGGCTCGGTGCGCGCAGGCTGGGAAAGATGCAGTCGAGTTTCCGTCTGAATACGCCCACGGCTCAAGAATGTTGCAGTTCGAATTTGCGCCGACGCACCGCAAACGTTCCGTCGCCTGCGCTTTCGGCTAATGCTCGGCGACAGAGCATATAAAGATCCTTGCGAACTGGCTCGGTGCGCGCAGGTTGGGCAAGATGCAGTCGAGTTTCCGTCTGAATACGCCCACGGCTGAAGAATGTTGCAGTTCGAATTTGCGATGACGCACTGCAAACGTTCCGCTGCCTGCGCTTTTGGCTAATGCTCGGCGACAGAGTATATAAAGAACCTTGCGAACTGGCTCGGTGCGCGCAGGCTGGGCAAGATGCAGTCGAGTTTCCGTCCGAATACGCCGATATTGAGAAATTGTTGCAGGCAAAACTTTCGATACCGTCCGGAGGCAAATTCACATTTGGTTCCTTGAGGAACAATCAACACTTCATTGAGCGCAGTCTATCGATCGTGAATGTTGTTCGATTCGGCTTCTCGTTGGAGCTGCGACGCAGCTTAGTACGCATGCTTGGTACATATATGATGTTTGGAATTGGAAGAACAAATGTTTTGATCGACTACACCTGATATCCCCTAGTGCGAGGAAGACAGATACGCTGTCCGGCTAAGCTCGCTAGGAGACAAACTGATAATCATATAACTTGTGTCTGGCCGAAGCTTTATGCTCTCGGAAACCCAGACAGTGAAACGATGACTGTACTACTGTACTGTACTACTGTACAGTACAGTGCTAGGATGTCACGGACACGAGACGGAAGCAGGGTCAGGCTAGGGGCTAGTCAGAGCCCATAATAACTAAGCCTAAACCCGAAGTCCAGCACACCACCCGTGGGTGTGACTACCTAGCAAGGCAGGTACAGGGTATACAGCCACGTGATAACAAACAAACACCTACGTGCAACTCGGTGGAAACCGATCACTTCTAGCTGGGTGCCGGGGTCTTGACCCGGTCATCCCACTACTGGGCTAAAGCTAATCAAGCTGCCAGGATGATTGACAGGAAACTCAGCCACTTTGAAGCTGGTCAGCAGAGCTGAGTTCAGCGGTTGGGATGTAAACACAGAGTAATCCCGAGGTGAATTGCAGACTGTCTTTTTGAAATTGAGCACCACCAGGCCCAAGTGGGCAAGGCGGTTCCACAGCAGAAAGTAAATCAACTGAATAACTGATACAAGCAGATTCCAATGGTGGTTTGAACATTGAAGAAAGAGATGAAAGAACTCGACCGTCAGGCGGCCAATCACAGATGTCCAGAGAGCCAAGTGGCGGATCCGAAGCAAAGATACCTCCAGTAGACCGATGGACGGTGACTCCGGGCTCAACCAGGCCCCTGTCACCACCGCCCACGGCAACCAGAGACGCCGTAGCACTGGCCAGTAGAGAACAGCAGAGCATCGAGGACATTAACGCACACCGGAGAAAACTCGGCGGTGCCCGTGGACGGTACATCGGAGCTGCTAGTGGCGATGCCCCCCTGTCAGAGTCATGCTCAAGAGTGCCGAAGGAGTCAAAAGCCACTTGTTGCCCGCCGTCAGAGTCATTGTCAGAGCCTTGGTCGTGGTCAGAGACTTCAGAGCCAATGTCAGAAGCCTCAATCGTCATGCCAGCAAACAGCGGAGCCGGTGCAGAGTCGCCAAGCTGGAGCGATGGGACAGAACCAGGCAAGCCGAGAGAGTCAGAGACAGCCACTGGTGGGTCATGAGCCGTAGGCACACCACCAGCCACGAGTGTAGAGGGATCCCGAACCGCAGGCGGTGGCGGAATCGAGCCCCGTGCACCCGAGTGGAATGTGGCTAGAGGAAAGTGAGCCACGACGTCATCGTCAGCCGCCGCATCCTGAGCGGAAGCCGCCGCATCCTGAAAGTGCCGCAGAGACGTGGGCTCAGCCGTCACAAAAGAATGTGCCGACAGCTCGCACACCTCTGGGCGACCCTCCATCGTGCAGAGCGACTCGAAGGCGTGCTCATCCCCCGCGTCATAGAAACGCTGGAAACGAACAGCCATGCAGTCAGTCTCGTAGTCTTCAACCGCACTACAATAGTGGGCAGAGTGAAGACCGCCGTTGGGGCATTCAGCATGCCAGTGCTTCAAACCACTTTGTGCACACACCGCATTCTTGCAGCGGGGCACGAAGGCACCACTCTTCTTGTCAAATGAGACAAGAGGAGCGGTGCCAAGTGGTTTAACACCAGCACGATGATGCTTAGCAGCAGAGCGGGTAAGGTGCTTGCCCGCAGGCGGAGGCCCTTCCCGCTTCTGCCGCTTCAGGTCACGAATGTCCTGTTGCATGCGCTCCAGCTGCTTCTGCAGACTGGACAACGCCGCAGCCAGGTCAGACGCGCCATCGCCGAATGACAGGGCAGAGACAGGGGCGTCAGAGACCTTCAGGCCGTGGCGGAACTGCTCCCGCACACGAGCCTGAATAGTCAGGAGAGACACGCCCTGCCGCTGGTCAGCTCGAGCCAGAGAGTTAGCCAAATCTCGGTACAGCCACGAATCGCCGAGAGCCTTCAGAAACTGCCGCTTCACCGCGTCCTCTGGCAAGTTGTGGGAACGCTGAACGTCCCTCAACAGGCCATTGAACTCGCGGATGCCACGGTCAGGATCTTTGCTGCTGGGGATGCGAACCGCCAGCAGCAACTCAAAAGAGTCAAAGGGTTCCGAACGTTCCTGGAGCATGCGCACCACCTCAAGGGCAGCGCGCTTGCCATCTCCAGGAACGTCGGACCCAGAGGCCTCAAGCCAGTCACGGGCAGGTGAGCCAGGGCGAGCCAGAAATGTCAGAGCCGAGAGCAACAACTCATTTGCCTCATGCCTAGCCTCAACTGCCATGTCAGTCAAGTCAAACAGGGGAGCAAAAGCCGATGACTGGAGCACAAACTGCGTGCGGAGCTCATGCATCAATTGTGAAAAAATGTCCACAGCGTCTGCCTCTGTTCCCGCAAAGCGCTCCGATTTGTCGCCAAGAATTTTAGTGGCAACGGTTTTGGCAATTTTCCTGTCGAAACTGTCACGAGCCAACTGCTTACACTTGTCCAAAATCTCTCTCGCAGCTGCGGTGGTCGGAGCTGGCAGCTGCGGAGTGTGGAGTCGCAGCGTGCTGCGCACCGACGTCATCAAAAATCGTTTCTAATCTACGGACGCGAGACCGCGTCGATCTATTTGCTGTGGTTACCATGATGAAGAGACAGGGGAGAGGGTTGAGCTAAACAGGGAGATGGTGTAAGAACGCTTACAGCGGCCAGATAGTTCGTAGAAGCCTCAGTTGCACCGATCAAAATTCACAGGTCGTGAGCGGAACCATGAGAGCGGCCAAAATTAGTCACGTGTGGAACGACCTCGCCGGAGCCAGCGGCGCACGAAACAGATTAACTCTCGCTGCGACGATGCTTCCGTAAAATAAAAATGACCCGTCACTAACTGATCTCCTGCGCAGCGAAGGCGAGCACAATGCGTGCCGCCATCACTGCCAAGTCAAAAGGCCATACCGTAAGAGCAATTCACCACCGCCCAAGTGGGCGCTCAACCCCTCCTACGTCCTACTTAGCCGAACATGGCAACAGCAAGGCGCTGTGCCATCATCAGAATCACCGGAAAGCCGGTGCGGCCTATAACCTGCGAGGAAGACAGATACGCTGTCCGGCTAAGCTCGCTAGGAGACAAACTGATAATCATATAACTTGTGTCTGGCCGAAGCTTTATGCTCTCGGAAACCCAGACAGTGAAACGATGACTGTACTACTGTACTGTACTACTGTACAGTACAGTGCTAGGATGTCACGGACACGAGACGGAAGCAGGGTCAGGCTAGGGGCTAGTCAGAGCCCATAATAACTAAGCCTAAACCCGAAGTCCAGCACCTAGTTCTTTTCGCTCATTGTTACAGTTCGTGCGTGATGTCTGTTCATGTGCGTTCAAACGAAAAGTGTCTGTTCAGGAGAATTGTGATACTTTTCCCTTGTCCGTCATGCATGAAAGATGCTCTTGGCATGACTTATGTTATCGTGACATTTTGCGACTGCTTCAGGAATGTCATACGAGAAATCGGATCTGTTCCGCTGACGTGGGAAAATCGCCGGAAAGAATTGCTGTTTTTCATTGGATCCTGAAATTACAGATTTGGCACAAGACCGGTCCGCAATCCTCGAGTCTTACAAAAAGTGGTACCGAGCAGACCATACCATACAGGTGACACCTCGCGTCGGTACCCCGAAAAAAACCATGAACATCTCGTATAAAAATGCAAACCTCACGTCAGAGTGTCTGGAAATGAAAAGTCCCTTCCTTCCGTCAGAGTGTGCGCCGGACTGCATTGACGTCGTAATTTTCAGAATGCTGTCGGTGCAAAATGCGTTTATCAACGCCTCAAACCACCTGTTTCAACATAATTGTAGTCGCAACGTTCTGACCACGCACGACTGTATAGATCGTAAACGAACTTCGATTCGCTGCAGTTTTCCGAGTCTCGAAAAGCTTCCGCTTCATTCAAGAACTCACTCCCCTCCTTTCCTCTATCATCATGCAGAGCGAAACCAAAAAGACCGGAAGCGTCGATGTTACTTGTACTTTTTTCGAGAAGGTGTGCTACCACTGCCCGTAGGAGTTCAGCCAAGTCACAGCTCACCACAGAACTCTGGCCTTCGGGAGTTCAGTTTGCTGAGAAGCTATTCACCTGAATGTGGCCAGAAACGCGTGTCCTGAATAGTGTACGCCCGGCCTGAATTATGCTCTGTATCCGTATTATGCTTCGCAACTAGCCGTGTTGACCTGCGCAGCATAAAGTACTCCTGAGGACTTGCTATCGGATATTCTGTAGGAGGTCGACATGTTGGTCGACTTTGTTGCGAGACTACCCGCCCCAAGCTTGCTATCTGGTCGCAAATAGGCTGCTGTCACAGTGCGCTCAGCATATGCTGAGTATGGACTTGCTCGCCTACAGGAAACTTATGATTTGCTGTTGTGTTGCTGCAGGGCGTTTCGCACTGTCCGTTGCCGACAAATACTGAGACCCCGCCGTCAGCAGCAAATCATGTATTGAACTCGCACAAGGGCATGGTTTATCTTCAACCATACCCTGGCTACATCCACGGCAAGCAGCCTCGGATCAACGGCCTGGTTATGCCGACATCTGTGGAGTTACTCAGCGAGAGCGCGAAGGCGACGCTGACTCTTGAGGCGAGCTACTTCTTGGACTTATGTCATCGTGAATGGAATACCTCGCCTGAGGAGCACCAGGCGCGCAAGGAGGAGGTACTGCATTCAATCCAAGAAACGGGAAGTTACGAGCACACCACCAAGGAGTTGCAGCATGGCCTCCGGGTTGCTTGGCGCAATGCCCCTAAGTGCCCTGGCCGTGCTTCGTGGGAGAACATCGACCTCTTCGACTGTCGCAAAGTCACCACCAACAAGGAAATGGCGGAGTCACTATTCAGCCACTTACGGCAAGCGACCCCCCCCGAGGGAGGCATCACGCCCTTCTGCTCGATGTTTCGTTCGCAAATGCCTGGCACCGAGGACGGCCCTCGCGTGTGGAACAACCAGCTCATCCGCTATTGTGGCCATCACCAGGAGAACGGGAAGACTATCGGCGACCTCGCGGAGGCCGACTTCACAACTTTCGTGAAGCAACACTTTGGCTGGAAAGGGCCGCAGAAGCAAGGAAGCTTCGACGTTCTTCCTTTAGTGTTGCAGATCGACCCGAGCAAGCCTCCAGAGCTCTTCGAGATCCCGCCAGACTGCATTAAGGAAGTGGAAATCGAACATCCTAGCTACCCCTGGTTTGGCAGTAAGATAGGCCTGAAGTGGTATGCGGTGCCAGCAGTAAGCAATATGTATCTCGACATCGGCGGGCTCCTGTATACGGCCGCTCCTTTCAACGGGTGGTATATATATACACGGCTGGAACATGCCGATGCTGACGAGTTGAGGGCAGCAGTGGAGGCACTGGGGAGGCTGGGGGGGCATGGAGCGCCATATGCCGGGGCCATCGCGGCACAGCTG
>LGRX02019657.1:0-19640 GCA_001247695.2 Cymbomonas tetramitiformis | reverse complement strand
TTTTCTTAAAGGTGAGTGATTACTGTATTGACGGTGCCAATTATTTTGGGGTTTCATCGTGTGGCGTTAAGATTTTCAGTAATTTCATCATTTTCACGCAAAGAAAAACGAAATCGAACTGCAGAATAAAAATGCCAGGGAGACAAGCCACTGTTTTCCCTACTGCTCCCATTTTACAGCCGTCGACTTGCAAGTAATGCCGTTCGTAAGGTTGATACGTCAGGTCCACATGATTTCATGGATGAGGGGAGGGGGGGGCGCTGGAATTGGCACAATGACATGTTCGTATTGGCACGTGTCATATCCGGTGTGTCATCTTCGGTGACTCTGCTTGTGTCAGACAGGGTATTTATTCCCTTATGTTATCTATTATTGAGTTCGTTCTATCTAGCCGGGAGCGTTCTCCCCGTGGCTGCTGTACTGTTTTCGGCAGGGGGGGATTCTCGTAGGTAGCGCAAACTCGTAGCCAGTAATAATAAAGGTATACTGATGGAGAGAGTGTATATATATATATATAATGCATATTATATATCACACAGACCGAAGGAAAACGAAGCGTCCGTAGGCAGTCGAAAGGCGGGTGCAAACTCTGAGATGAGATAATAAAATAACTTGGTTGTTTTATTAGCGGGTCGGAACTGCAGAATGACAAATGCTGATGTGGCACCTCAGGGCGAGGGGTGAAACAGGAGACACTCTCCCCCACCTTATGGGGGGGTGAAAGTCTCTCTCTCCATGACACCACCTCACCCCGAAGGTGTGAGGTGCCATGATCAGCAATCACAAACAGGGAAACCCTAATCGAACACGTGCACTAGATTCAAGGGGCCTTTTCCAGCCCAGCTTGTACAGCTCTGCCTGCGCTAATCCTGCAATGCGTGCTCTAGGGGTTTACGCCCAATCGCCCATGCATGTGCCGTGGGGATCACTACTCCCACGGGGTAGGCTGCTAAATTGCCAAGCAGACTGCAAGGCGGCGGCGGCGCTCTCGATGAAAAAAGAAGCCAAGTGCCGCTGAAGTGAACAATTGTTCAACCAATGCCCAAGCGGGGCCAAAGACCAAAGGCGACCAAAGGCACCACCAAAACGAATGACTCGCAGTAGGGGGGGGGAGAAGGGCGAAGGTTAAAAATGCGGTGAGTGCGCGCGACGAACGCCTCGCACTTTGCAAGCCCAACGATACTTCACGGAAAATAAGTTGTCGTCAGCGCTACCCAATCATGTCCAATCAACCGCGCGTCCGTAACTGAGCCATACCGCCCGTACCGAAAACCTCTCTAACGCGGGTTCCTCGCCCCATCTCAAGCGTCGGTGTTTAGCCAATCATGGCCAAAATCGCAGTGTAAAATTTAAGCGTGCGTGGTACCAAACCTGCTGAATATATCAGCTTGACTGTATATTCGGAGTGTGGTAATCAGAATAGATAAACGGATAATCATCAGTATTCCCGTTATATGTTCGGGGTCTAGGGTTCCGGGACCGGTGACAGTCATACACCCTAACTATAGGAATGACAGTCGGGGCGTCACTTCCAGCACACACTGCAAAATGCTGCACACTCAAAGATAGGGTTCCCAAGCGAAGGAATAACTTCTCGAAAAATGAACCAAATTGAGCGATGTTAAAGTCAATTTCGCGTGTAGATTTTCGCCAGGAAAACTCCGGTCACGTCAAAAAACCCGTACAGTAGGCCAATTTTGCTGCAGCAGAGGTGCTGCTGCCCAGATATTGAGAGCACGTTTGGGTTCGAGGTGAAAACGTAAAATCTCGTGCAATTGACAATTCCCAGTGATGAAAATACCTGATTGAGGTAGAAAACGACACCTCTTCTTCTATGCTTCGACGACGAAAACGGTGGTAGCGTCAAAAACGTCGCACGGTAAGCCGATTTTGTTGCAGCAGAGGTGCTGCGGTCAGCGATGTCGTCGTTGGACGTGATGATGTCGCACGTACCCAAGGAACAAATGCAGCCCCAAGCAGATGTAAGTCCAACAGGACATATGTAGTCCCAAGTGGAAGTCGGATGTGATAAAAGAGCGGGGTAGGCAATTTAATTTAGATTATTTCTCTCTGATTTTAGATTAACCCATTTTTCATGTTGATTTTAGATTAAGTTTTTTTTATCTCATCCGGCTATTACCGGTGCATGCATCCATGACGCTGCACTGTACCTGTTGAGCTATCGCCATGCCATGCGAAATATTACACTGAAGAGTTGTCTTGCCGTGATGTCCATATGTCCGAATGGAACCAAAACCGTCCGATTTTAATCGAACGGTTTTTGGTTCCATTCGGAAAGATTCACGGCCGTGAATCTAAAAGTCACGGCCGTGAATAACGACTCTTTACGCATAATGACTTTTATTATTTGCCATCTTTGCCACAATAGACACTCACGGCGTGTTCTGCTTGAAAAAAAGTAAGTATCTTGAAGCCTTGAGCTTCAAGTTACTGAAAGATATGTATCTTGGCAGTATGTGTGCCAAGTTTCGTGCTCTAGGACGCACAGGAAGCCCTCGGCTGTTTGGCATCTTTGGGTTTGGGTGTCACGTTCGAACCCAAACCCAAAACATCTGCCTTAGAAATACATTGCGCGTTTCGCGCACAAGTAACTTGAAGCCTTGAGCTTCAAGTTACTCAAAAATATGTATCTTGGCAGTATTCGTGCCAAGTTTCGTGCTCTAGGACGCACGGGAAGCCCTCGGCTGTTTGGCATCTTTGGGTTTGGGTGTCACGTTCGAACCCAAACCCAAAACATCTGCCTTAGAAATACATTGCGCGTTTCGCGCACAAGTAACTTGAAGCCTTGAGCTTCTGGTAACTTAAATATATGTACCATGGTAGTATTCGTGCCAAGTTTCGTGCGTTAGGACGCACGGGAAGCCCTCGGCTGTTTGGCATCTTTGGGTTTGGGTGTCACGTTCGAACCCAAACCCAAAACATCTGCCTTAGAAATACATTGCGCGTTTCGCGCACAAGTAACTTGAAGCCTTGAGCTTCTGGTAACTTAAATATATGTATCTTGGCAGTATTCGTGCCAAGTTTCGTGCTCTAGGACGCACGGGAAGCCCTCGGCTGTTTGGCATCTTTGGGTTTGGGTGTCACGTTCGAACCCAAACCCAAAACATCTGCCTTAGAAATACCTTGCGCGTTTCGCGCACAAGTAACTTGAAGCCTTGAGCTTCAAGTAACTTAAATATATGTACCATGGTAGTATTCGTGCCAAGTTTCGTGCGTTAGGACGCACGGGAAGCCCTCGGCTGTTTGGCATCTTTGGGTTTGGGTGTCACCTTCGAACCCAAACCCAAAGGCAAAGGCATAGGACAGTTTCGTAGATTCTGTCCCGATGCCTTTGCAACCTCGCTTGCTAACTCATATTACAATGAATATTCAACATTCAAGCGTTGAATACCCCACGCCAACGGGAAGCGCTCGGCTGATTTGTTATTTGGGTATGCGCACCCAAATGACAAAAAACGCATCTTTGAAACTCGTTAGTTTCAAAGATGCGTGGCCGATGCCTTCGTGCTTATGTGTGTTAATCCATATGAAATATTCCATGGAATAAATGTGAATATCCCGCACAAACGGGAAGCGCTCGGCCGTTTTGTAAAATTAGGGTGCACCCAAAATACAAAACGCATCTTTGAAACTCGGAAGTTTCAAAGATGCTTGCCGGTCGCGTGCAGCGGTAAAAGGCAAGTCAAAGGGTTTAGGATATAGAAGAAGTACAGGGGCCTTTTTTAAAAGCAGAACACGCCAGCGAACAAAGCTTTTTGGAGGCTTCCTCATGATGGCTAGCGGGAACTAGTGCGTTTGACTGTGTGCACATGATTTGAACAGGAGTCGTGAAAAGGACCACCGGGCATGGGCATAGCCGGATGACATAAAGAAAACTTAATCTAAAATCAACATGAAAAAGAGTTAATCTAAAATCAGCAATAAATAATCTAAATTAAATATTTTTCCAAAGAGCGGTGGGCGCTCAGTCAGATGACGCGACGGTGTGTCGCGGTATACCGCAAAGGCTGCGGGATCTAAGGAAAGCACGCACACAATCACCAACCACATAACAACGGTGATAGCCCATAACCTGATGGAGAGTGTGATATATATATATAATGCATATCATATATCACACAGACCGAAGGAAAACGAAGCGTCCGGAGGCAGTCGAAAGGCGGGTGCAAACTCTGAAATGAGATAATAAAATAACTTGGTTGTTTTATTAGCGGGTCGGAAACTGCAGAACGACAAATGCTGATGTGGCACCTCAGGGCGAGGGGTGAAACAGGAGACACTCTCCCCCACCTTATGGGGGGTGGAAGTCTCTCTCTCCATGATATACCCGGTGCGGCTACGACGAGTTTCAGGCAGGGGGGTTAAGTATGGCTACGAATTTACCTCCGGGTTTTCATTTTGCGCTTTTTGCGCTTTTCATTTCGTGGGGGTCGAACTTGAACAGAAGACATCATGCCCAGTTGAGCCCAAAGCCCAAAGTTTGCGCTTCTCCGACCCGCAGTTTTAACTGTGAGATCTTGGATCGTAATCGGCTGACGGTCAGTACGCCTCACCGGGAAAACAGATCTCTTGTCGTGAACGACGATGTGGGACAAATTGAACATGACAGTTTCAATGCTTCCATGACGGCAGAAATATTCCTTTTGACGCGTACAGTGCTGTTCGATCAATAATCGGAATGAAGGTTTTGGAATCGCTCGGATACAGAAAATCAGAATTATATATCCCGATAAATGTTGAAGAATGATGACGCGTGACAGGCGCCGGGGCTTCCGCTGGGCTTTTTCAAGAGCCCAAATCTGGGTAAAGCATCAGGGCCCTTCACAGGTACTAAAATACTCGGGTATTTTTGCCAGGTACAGGTACTAGGTACTACCTTTTACCAGTACCTGTACCTGATTGGATGTACCTGTACCTTACCTGTGCCCGATTTTCAGAAATGAAAGTACCTTGTACCTTACCTGAGGGTCAGGATTTTGCTAGGTATTACCTTTGAAAATGAGGTACTTTTAAGGTACATTATGACACAGTGTTAACGATGACAAATTGGATCGATGATCGGCACATCCGATTTATGTAACGTTCCCGAGTAACATCATGGTATAATTCGTACCTTGCGTACCGAACTTGGAACTAGGAAATGTGACAAATTTTTTGGAGTGAAAATTTTCACGACGTTGATTTTTTTAAAATTTCAAATCGATGACATATCGTTAACTCCTACGCTGGCATGACATTAACCCCTAAGCTGCTATGTGTTGCGATATCGCAACAAACACTCAAACTTGATTTTCTCAGCGGGAAATTAGTCAAATTCGCTTTTGAAGACAGTTTTGAAAAGCTCTCAATCAGCCGCATGCAACCATGTACTCGAGCGCAGCTAAATTATTTCAATTCTCGAAGTATTTTCCGAGACGTACTTGATTTCAACTACAAAAGAACGCGTCACGCGTAGGGCAGTCATAAAATAGTGTCACATCACCCTAACGGTAACAAGTAGCCCCAACAACATGCATAGTACCTGGTGAGAGTGTTACTTGAGGTCTAGGGTCATAATTAGGGCTTCAACTATCAAAACAACACGTGAGTCCATTAAAAGTTTCGTTATTCACGTCGTTGATACTCCGTGTCATCCAATTTGAACGCCATCATGCAACC
The DNA here is from genome assembly GCA_001247695.2 of Cymbomonas tetramitiformis. Classification (NCBI taxonomy): domain Eukaryota; kingdom Viridiplantae; phylum Chlorophyta; class Pyramimonadophyceae; order Pyramimonadales; family Pyramimonadaceae; genus Cymbomonas; species Cymbomonas tetramitiformis. Next base: position 13,961 of record LGRX02019657.1, on the reverse strand, counting down.
CGCCTTGAACGTACCTTTCCGACACTATTTTCAAAAGTGCATTCGGGCAAGAGTTCACGTAGTTATCGCGAGAAACGTGCAATTTTCAAAGACCAAAAATTCCCTTCGCAGCTTAGGGGTTAAGTACTTCCACATCACGTATGCATAGGTTTCAACTTTTGAAATGTGTATATCCAAACATATGTGTATGTGGTGGGGACCAAATTATTCCTGACATCGTTATGCACAATTTAGGCTATTGAATGCCCTGCGTAGGCGGGGTGTCTAAGGGGCCCAAACCGGCGGTTATTGGGGGGCAAATCGACATTAATCTTACTGCGAAAACGGAGTAAAAGCCAGTATAGGAGTTAACACTGTGTCATACGTACCTGGAAAGTACCTGAAATTCAAAGGTAGTACCTTGTACCTTACCTGCGCAACGCCCCCTAGTACCTGCACCTTACCTGTGCCTACTTGTTCCCGACCCCAAATTACCTGTACCTGTACCTGATCCCAAACTTCCACGAGGGCCCAAAATAATTGAAGGTAAAGGTTTCGTTCTCTAGATGTCCGCACCCTGCTGAAAAGCGGGTTGAGCCCCTTTGTGGGCGCGCTATAGCAGAGGGAGCAGCCCCTGGTGTTTTTGCTAGACTGCTTTGCAGGGATACCGCACTCTCAGGACTTTGTCCCCTTTGCTAGCGTAAATGTTTTATTATTATTATTATTATTATTATTAAAGGTATTACCTGTGAAGGGCCCTATAGCATGAACGTAAAGCCATTTTGATTTCCCACTGTTTATATAAAGCCACGTCGACCATACGACGTTTCTGGCTGTTTCCGGCCGAATTCCGGTGGCTCGAAGTCCTGTGACAGTATCGGTTACAAGAGTAACGCTGCTTGTAGAGCTCTAACGTGTTACATTGTCATTCCGATTCTTGATTCAACGATCTCGATCTTTTCTAATTTTTCATCGATTTGAACATGAGGATGAGCATTGTAACTGTGAAACTGTCGTGCGTCAGCGTCACTCGTGAGTCGACCGACGAGCTCTGGACAGATTCGAGATTGTCACACGACAGACTCTGTTATTGGTAATTAACTAATTATAGAAATGCATTCACTACACGACAGACTCTGTCGTGTGACATTCTCTGTGACGGCACTGTAGCCATACATAGACGGAAGACGCAGACGATACAGTACTCTGTCACAGTACTGTACTGGAGAGCCCGAGCCCTAGAGGTACAGTAGCCATGACTTGTAGAGCGTACAGTACACGTAACTCATCAACATCAGTGTCCGAGACTCTGTGACATGACAGTCTGAGTCTCAGAGTCTCTCCCAGAGTCTCAGAGTCGAGAGTGAGAGTCAGTGACCCGAGCGAGTGTCACGCGTCACAGGCGAGCGTCAAATCGAAATGTCGACAGGCGACGCTCGACCTGTCTGCCAGTTTTGAGTTTATAGATCCTCCCTTATCGTCACCTAGACCGTTAATTACGGTAGCATTCTTTATGAACAGATCGAGTCCTCTTGTCCTGTCTCAGATCTTTGACTCAGATCAATGATCGGTCGACTCATCAGACCGTGCTCCGTCCTCCGTGGCCTAACGCTCGTCACCATGCGTTCACCGACAGGCGGGTCATGTGCGACGCGACGACCCGAGGGGAATTTGGGAATCCGACGAATATGCACATTATATCCATAATCCAAAAAGACTGCGCATCGCTAAACTTTAAATCACGCTAAACCACGCATAATCACGCAAAGAACAGTCAGTTAAGCGTTGACACCGTTTGACCCCTGCAAAAACTTCACAACCTTCAAAACCTTATCCTACTCCCAGGTAATAAGAAAAATGGCTGCCGCAGGACTTGCTGCTACTTCTTTGTACGGGGCTGAGCCCTACTGGCCCCAAGCCAAACTGAAGATCTGCATCACTGGTGCGGGAGGCTTCATCGCATCTCACTTGGCCAAGCGTTTGAAAGGCGAGGGCCACTACATCGTTGCTGTCGACTGGAAGCGCAATGAGCATATGTCGGTGAGTTGAGAAACTTGCTCAGGAACATACGTTTAGTGTGCTCGACCGGTTTAGTTGCAACGTCCTCACGACAAGGGCTTCGCACACAGGAGGATATGTTCTGCCACGAGTTCCACCTGGTTGATCTCCGTCTTTTCGAGAACTGCCTAAAGGTTGCCACTGGCTGCGACCACTGTTTCAACTTGGCCGCAGACATGGGTGGTATGGGCTTCATCCAGTCCAACCACTCTGTCATCTTCTACAACAATACCATGATCAGCTTCAACATGATGGAGGCTGCCCGAATTGCTGGGATCGTCAGGTAGATTCTCGTGAGAACATCGTCTGAGGTTAAGTCTGCTGATTCATACTCACTTTGAACTTCCCGAACAGGTTTTTCTACGCTTCCAGCGCCTGCATATACCCTGAGGGCAAGCAGCTTGAAACCGACTTGGGTGGCAACTCTGGACTGAAGGAGGTTGATGCCTGGCCCGCAGAGGTGCGCCTGTCTAGTTCATCATCGGTCGCTTGTGGTATGTCAAGTTGAAACAGTGCAGGAGCAGTTAGGTGTCACATATACTCTAACCGGGCCTATTTCCCGCCGGAAGCAACTTCAGCAGCTTGACTTAGGTGGGACTAACTCACTAAGGTGCAATATGTTTCACCCGCAGCCTCAAGATGCTTACGGTCTGGAGAAGCTTGCATCTGAGGAGCTTGCTAAGCACTACCAAACCGACTTCGGCATTCAAACGCGCATTGCTCGCTTCCACAACATTTATGGTCCCTTCGGTACCTGGAAAGGTGCCTCTTTAGCCACCCGGTTTCTTACTCTTCCTTGCACTGTTTTTCGCAATAAGCCAACAGTCTTGCTAGAGTTTATCTTTGTTTTTGTTTTTTAAGCTTTGTTGTGCTGTCAGGTGGGCGGGAGAAGGCTCCCGCCGCTTTCTGCCGTAAGGGAATCACCTCCACCAAGGAGTTCGAGATGTGGGGCGATGGTCTCCAAACTCGCAGCTTCTGCTTCATTGACGACTGCGTTGAGGGCATCCTTAGGTCCGCACCACGCACTTGTTTTGTTATCTGCGCTGCACAAGGTTTTTTTTTGGTTTGCCACCTCCACAGACAGCATCGATCTTGCACCGATCTTGCACTACAACTGTTTTTCGCTTCCACGATTTTGGCTTTCCCACAGTGCGATCTTGTTGAAGATAACTCGACAGCTTACGGAATGATCTCCTCCTCACCAGTTCTGCCGATAAACAAGGGTATTTCTTCTGTGGCTTAGTAGTTGTCCTGGAACCAAAAACTTTAGCCGTGCCTATTGATGTGAACGGAGTGTTGAAAACTAAGTTCAAATACGGTCGTCCAGGTTGACGAAGTCAGACTTCGCCGAGCCTCTCAACCTTGGCAGTGACGAGATGGTAAGTATGAACGAGATGGCTGATCTCGTGTTGAGCTTCGAAAACAAGAAGCTCCCAGTGAAGCACATTCCCGGTCCCGAGGGCGTGCGCGGTCGCAACTCTGACAACGATCTCATTAAGGAGAAGCTCGGCTGGGCTCCTTCCATCACCCTCGCGGTGCGTTGCATAGTCCACTGTGTTTATATCTTTATGCTTATCGCCCGCCAGTTCCTTGCTTCTGCTGACAATGTTCTGCAACGCTTTTTTTGTTTTTTACCTTACTGAGTTAGCAGCGATGAATTTATCAGGAGGGCCTCAAAAACACCTATTTCTGGATTAAGGACCAAGTCGCTCTAGAGTCGGGTGATACCGCTTCTCTCTCCTCGTCCACCATCGTGGCCACGAGTGCTCCCAAGGTAAGTTTCTGCTCTTAGACTCTTGGGCCGTTTCATACCATAAGATATATTTACTTGTGTTACACAAGTGGATAAACAGTTACGTCCCCTACTGAGAACCATGTATTATAAGTCTTTGTCCTCTGTTTGATGCATTTAATCCTGAGAGATCTGGAGCTAACACGTAAGGTAATCTGTGTCTGATTGTCAGGAACTGGGCACGCTTCGTCAAGCCGACGGCAAGGAGGGCTTCAAGTAAACTTCAGTCATGTTGTTCTGTAGATAAAACCTGTATATTCTTGGTTATTGGTACTTATGTTTAGTAAAATTTCACGTCAATAAGTTGGGCCCTTTCGATGGTGCCCTAGTGCTGGATACCGATATTACTTTCGGTTACAGCAAACAGTGTATTAATTTGTTCTTATCACCACGATATTTACCCCTGTAAAAATCACGCCTTTCTTTATGATACTGTTGTAACATGAACTTGAATGCAATGTATCTCGTACACATCCCGTCGGTCGTGGATGACAGATGGACATCAGATTTCCATTTTTCTCCGCTGGTAAATATTTTTGTCTGGTCCACTGTGCGAAATTTGCACGGAACGGAAGGCATGACAGCACGATTGGACATTGCATGATTGAACGGTTCAACACCTACAAGGTTCCCTGGACTTAGGTCGAAACTGCTCCTGCTGCTGTCGCTGCAAGATTCACTTTATATCTAATGTTAAAAATGTTTCAATGATGATAATTTTGTAATTTACAACTTGAAGCGTAGACTGTGCGTTTCCACGCTTCTTTTGAGCTCGAATGGTGGGAGAAACACGAGCTCAAAGTGGCGGGGTGTAGCGCCGGATGCCACGAGCATCAAGCTCGTGTAATCCGGAAGTGATGCGTAGTAATGAGCCGACGAACACTATCAGCCTTCCTAATTGCACCCCAGGAAGCGTTAGCCGTAGGCAACCCAGGACAATCCGCTGTTTCAGGTAGGGATGAATTTTCCGGAGCGGGCATCGCGAGATGTTCCGCCCACGTCGCGGATGCGCATCACCCGTAACGTGGAGCGCGAAACAATCGTTTCACAAGGCTCAAGATACTATGCCAGTAAATTGCACACTGCATACCGATATAATGAAGCATTGTAAATACATCATGGAACATCAGGAACTGTTTTGCCCGAAAACGCTCTTAACAGTGCGAGAACAGGGGAACTCTCGTCTCGCTATTAACACTTAAAGGGCGAATTGATATACTGCTCATACTGATACTGTTTTCAGGTTGGTGTCGCATACGTTTTGGGGCATATCTCGCGTTCTACTTATCCATTCGTGCCCCTACTTCGCGTGCCTAACAAAGCACACACGCAACTATCTACTTCACATCACGGCTTACACCTAGAGCACGCGAGCATACATGTATGCCGCTAGGTTGGAGTGCATGCACGCATTCCTCCCTACCCTTTAGTATGGGGCACTCATACCCCTGCACTTTCCGATAAGTTTTTTGCTCAATATATTGAGTTTGGTGGCCTTTACGGGGTTGCGGGACCTTGCTCAACTCACAAATATGGATACCAATACTTCATACATCTCAAGTAGGTGACTAACGTAGAAGTTATGGCACTTTCCGCGCTCATACTGATCCTATACTGCAAAATCTGAATTCGCCCTTTAAGTGTTAAGGCCGCGAAGAATATGCAGGCGTTGACCGAGTAATTATGCGTCGAATCTATGTCGAAAATTGGCATATTCTCCGAATACTCTCTGAGCGACGGAATGTGTACCTCGCACACAAAATGAGCACCTGATATGATATGAGATTCCCTTTTTGCCGCTCATCCTGTTTGCATGTTGAAGTAATGGTACTTCCGTGTGGACAATAATCGAGTTATGGTGCTGACGAGACTTACTGATGGCAAAAAATCAAGGGGTCGTTCTTGTAGTATGCGCGTAGGCAAATACCATATATGTTAGTATGCGCGTAGGCGAATGATTTAATGGTAGTTTGCGCGTAGTAAAATGATTTAATGGTAGTCTACGCGTAGGCAAATGATGAATTGAATGCTCGCGCTAGTTGGTCGCTCTTGCTAAACGCGGCATCGCGCATTCCATTCGAGGGGGGTGCGCTAAGGTAGTTTGCATTCAAAGGGTCTCCCAGTGTTGCGAGTCGAACGTGTCCTTGGGCTCCCATCCCTTCATTGTCTTTGACATATTCGTATGGTTCACTGATACGGTAACATACTAAATCCAGTCTCCTTAGACTGTGCGTTGATGATACTGTTCACATGTCTCAAAATTCCAAAACTCGTTGCAAATAAGTCAACTGCCACCCTATTTTAAATTTTCGTTATGTCTTTAAAGTTTTCGACATTGAAGTTGGCGAGTAGTCGATCTACTTGTTCCTTACACACCTCATCCCGCTTTCGCGGTTTTCGGTCATTGAAACCGTCGTAAAAACAGTCTGTGTCAAATTTATCTCGATGGAAACTGCGGGAAGGTAGGTGTTTTGCACATGCACATGAAAGCTACTTGCACTTTGCATGTACGTACTGCGATCTGGGATGCGAGCGCGTTGTTTCGCTCGCATCCGAGATTTCTCAGAACGACACACGGTGCATAAACCGCGGACAATTTGACTTTCATCGTGGGCGCATTTTCTTTTCACCATATTTATTGAAACGTCGATATATGCTATCCGAAATTCAATGTGTAGTCACGAACGTTTCGAGTGCGTGGCTGAAAAAAAACATCGGCCACCACTGCCAAGGACTGTACAAAGCGACGCCGACTATTGGAAACGACATTGATTTGCAATACATGGCACGGTCACAGTTCACGAGTGTCTATGCCACAATCGACTGTCACAAGGGATCATGATCGGTCATTGACTCGTGCCGCGTCATGTCATCGACTAGTAACTTCCTCCATCGATAACTAAAGTATCGAAACGCGGTATTGTTCCGCGCTGGTTTGGGGTCGTTGTATGTTGGGGAGTTGCAAATATCGCGCGATATGCAAGCACATGACCTATATATGTAGTTCCGTTTTCCTGTACCATTCCTGACGGTTTCCTGTACGGTTCCTGACGTTTTCCTGTATGTCGCAGCCTACGCAGTGTTGCAGGAGGAGGAGGACACGAAGGTCGCGGTGGAGGCCTTGGATTAGGGTGGCAAGGGGGAAAAACCGAGAAGGCCTCAAAGACCGAGGCCGAAAAGGGCTCAAAGGGAAATGATGCCGAAAAGGGCTCAAAGAAAAAGCGCGGGGAAAAGGAGGAGGAGGATGCCAATGGGGAGGGGGGATTAGGGACCATGTGTGTTTGTTCTCCGTGCCCACCGAGGAGGCGGAGAAAGAGTTTTTCACCGCCATGGTGAAAACCTTGGTGACGGGAAGAGATGGATGAAGCACATGCCCCTCCTCCTCGGTGCTGTCGCACACCTGGAGGACGCTCGGTCTTCCCGCACCTTATGGGCTGCCGGACGGACGACAATACCAACATCAATATATTAAACGGTGACACTCTGGGGATAAAGGTGTGGATAAATAATTCTTTGGCAAGAAAACGCGCCAAAGTCGGGTAAATCGAATTCCTTGACAACGATTGTATACGCCGGTCAGACCACGCACCCCGCTGCCAAGTCGACAACATGCACTGTCGGTCACTTCAAGCTCTGAGGCGCGGAATTTTTTTTGCTAAACATGTTTTTTTGAAATCCTAAACCCGCCTTAGAGTGCTTAGACACCGTAGAATGACTGCCTGAGCAACACACGTCGCGTGTTTTGCTGGGCGTGCTGCAGCGTTTTTCGGCGCTTTAATAAATGGTAGATAATTTGTTTGCGGTGAGAACGGCTTTGCATTCCGTGGATGGAAGGCTACTTGAATGGGGTGCTTTTAATTCAGTTTTCTGCGCTGAAAAGCGCTACCGAGGCGCTTTTTCGAGTTTCGTTTCTATCCGTACGCACCGAACGTATATTTTTCGATGACGTTTGTGACAGACTTTGGAGCTTGAGATGACCGCTCCGAACCCTGTGCGCAGATTTGCAAGTGCAGGCCTGGATGGAGCTGAGTGGAGCTGAAAGTCGGTGAGCCGACTTGTACACACTTGAGGAAGGTACGGTATTTTCTACAGAGCATAGCTTAGGAGGATTATTCGTTTTTACGTATTATCTATGGAGCGCACCTATAATTTAGCCGCGTGCCTACCCCGATGCGGGATGAGCACCTATTGACTGAGTTGCGGTTGTTGGTTCCACAGGAAAACGTGAACATTTTGTATGTGTGCGGGGTTGTAGAGAAGTGCTTGCGGCTCTTTAAAGTAAATATGCTGCCCACTACCTTGCGTCTTGATTTCTGTTTCATTTTTGCTACTTTGGACAATGAAAACCCAAACCGTAAATGTTCAGCAACAGGTTCCGTCTGGACTCTCTGCAGTTGTATGTGTAAGTCGGTAAATACATGCATTGCTGCCGTATCAATATTCGCTAGTTTCTGTGAAGGTTTTTGTATAACTGAAGGACAATTTCGTTTGTTGTGCTCGACTTGATAGGTCCATTGATGCACGTCCATCCACCTGACGATTTTCATAGCCGACTGGCCGGCGAGTCTCCCAATTACCTAGTAGCACAATAGTTGCATATCAGTATGCTTCGACATACTGCAAGTTCAAAGCACGTGTAGCCTTGCACTTATTTCACTATTGGCATTCTCGTTTTGGGTTTGGAGTTTGTCAAAAGCATTGATGCATCTCCGACCGGTCGGATCGGGATCGAGCTCTTCAGCTATGCGCAGACCTTTCCACGGACTGAAACTTGGTGTAGGGACTTGCATACACGTAATAAGTATTTTTAAAACGCGCGAGGCTTTGATGCGTGTTTCATCGTAGATTCTGTTTTCGGTTTTGGTTCTGGGGTGAAATTCGCTTTATTTTCACCCCAGAATCGAAGACAAATCAGCACATCGCTTACACGGTGATATAGCCACGACACTTTTCTTGCACCATAAACGTAGTTTCGAATATGGTTTTGACTTGCCACAACCCCGCACGAGCCGTGTAAAGTGTGAAAAATGTCGGCGAGATGTTGCAGTGATTTTCGCGTTTCGCGAGTGGAGATTTTGCCCCGCCCACTCGAAAAATTCAATACCCACCATATCGGAACACTCAGCAACGAGCGTATTGTTTTCACCGTCACATGCATAATTGCAACTTTATCTTCCGAGTCAAGTATGCACCTTATCAACGTTTGTGCCACACGTATTGTATGTTAGGGTTTCAGAATACAGTGATAACTCCCATACGTATAGAAGGAAATATATTTGACACTTCTATTGTTTTCAAGGCCCCTAATCACATATCTAACGCTCCATAATCAAACCCTAGCCTCCCATGGCATTTTTTTGGGACCACACAAGTGCCAGGTGTAGGAATACATCCAAAATACGCTTTTCGGGACAGGGTATATTCCTTGCCGTGGCGGGCTGTCCCGGGGCCGTAGCTCACCACTCCGGGCCGCATGCGGGCCGATGGAATGTATGGATGCGGGCCGTGACGTTTAATATGAAAATAACAAAATTTATGCAAAATTATGCGATTTCTGCAATGTCACCATACTTAAAATTAAAATTTTGGATCTGCGGGCAATTTTGAAGATTGGCCGTATTGGCCGAAAGTGGGATTTGTCGATTGCGGTCTGTAGACACAATAAAACCGTGCGGAATGCGTTTCCTGACGTCTTCCTGGCATATTCTTGCTCATGAACATGTCCGGAATTGGTATCAGAAAACGTGCAGAAAACGTCCGGAATACATGTTTTCCTGTTTTCCCAGATTGTAGGGCATCCCAGTAGGGTCGTCGACACAGTCGTCCACGCTTTGCGAATATTCTGCTTGACATCGATGGTTTGCTAAGCAACGCGCCGTCTGTGTAGGTAGTGCACCTAATGCATCCTGGGTGCCAGATCGTGAGCGGAGTCGTTTCTGTGTGATGTTGCAAGGCGCTTCGGGGTAGTCGCATGGTTTGGGGGTAGTGAGGTAGTGCATATCGAGGTCGACGCCAACTTTCGATCGGCGACGATGCCTGATCGAACCGGCTGCTGCCAGCGGCTGGGCCTGGCGAGTACTCATTTCGCGAACCGGCACGCCTCGTATCTCTCTCACATTTCTCATCGTTCCCCCACGACCACGACACCCATATTTCCCTCACGCGTCTCGCTGGCACTTGGCGGTGTGGCACCATCCTATACGACTGACGCTTACCATTATGGCTGAAGTTGCCACTAGAGGAGCGCGCAGCGCGATGGCGCTGTTACTCGGGCGCGCTCAACCGGATTTGGGTCGCCCGAATTCGAATGTCACATTTCCCCCGTGCAAATCCGGTCTTGTTTTTCGCCATTACACATTTAATGGGATCAAATCCCAATGAAAGCCCGCAATATCAGGATTATAGAAGCAAGCGCACGCACCGAGAACTGTTGTAGGGCATCGTTGGAAAGGTTTTTTCAAGGCCTAATATATGCTGTAACTAAACATTTCTCGCTTGTTGCGCTGCGGTTTTAATTCGCATTTGAAGGATGTTTGGGGGTTAAAACATATCGCTACCACTTTCAAAAGGAAATTGAACCAATATTGAGATCACTACTTTCCATGTCGGATTGGTTTCATTGGAACGAAGATCGGAATCTGAATGGGCTAAATACGGCTCCCCAACATCGTGCCAACGTTTTCAACCAACCATCGAGCTGCTGCGATCGGACATGAGTTGGCATTCGCGCATTATAATTTTTAATGCACATGAAACATCCTGTAGATCGCGTAATGAAATTTCGACCAATCACACGCGCACGCGTGATGCGAAAATCTGCACCAATGTTCGTGCTGGGATGGCTTTGACCTGTCAGTCAAATTCGGAGATCGTACTTGTGAAAATACGCATGCGTGATATTACCGATGCATCATGATTTATCGAGATTATCATTACTGCCAAACCCCTGAAGAGTGCACCACGGTCATTATACATTAAATTATGGCGACGCGGCCTTTCCAAGGCACAGACATGCAAACAACAAAGAGACTATGCCAATGCGAACATGAATAAACAGTGTTGGTTTACACAATATATCTAACAGATAATATGTTCGCGTTACTCTAATAGGCATAACTAAGTTAAGCATAAAGCACGCACGCATGTGAGCACGCACGCACTACATCTCCCCTCCACGCATTGGCATTAGTTTTCGCTTGCTCCGCATATTTTGCATACAAATGCACTTCCCGTGTTCCGAGCCCGCGCGCTCAACATTCCTAGACTTCGAGAATCTCGAAGACAAATCTTGTCGACGAGATTCAACTTGTTGAATTTTTCGATAAGGCGATGGGCGTGTTCTGCTGGGGCGCCTGGTCTCAACACATATATGTTCTTCTCCAGCTGCAAAGCGAGTCGCCTGGATAGTGTCGTAAAGGGGTTGCAGCATGAATCCGGTGACGGGAAACATTGTTACGTAATTCTGAACCCAATCACGCAAGCTCTCGGGGCACTCCATGTAGTTGCGAGTACATTAAGCTTTGATTTTTCCGAGACGCAATAAGCTTTGAGAGTCGATCACATTCCTGGCAACGGCCGTCATCTATTTCGTGCCCATACTTACGCTCCATTCTTACTCCGGGTTGCTCGCTCATGTTTTTATCGTATGTTTATCACGGATACATTTGGGTGGTCGCCCGTTCTTCAAAAGTGCCCGCCAGATTCCCCGATTACGAAAACAGTTCCCCATTCATGTTTCGCTCTCCCCATTCTTAGCCCGTGATATGATCGATACTCTTCGCATGTACAGCCCATGCGAATCGGGAAAGCGAAACATGATTGGGGAAGTGTTTTCGTAATTGGGGAATCTGGCTCGTGAGCGCAGTGGCACACCCTCGCGACGTCGCAAGGTTGACGTCATCGTCACTGGCTTACGCGCGTGCACACGTTCAACAATTACTACGATTTTGAGGGGAAATTTTAATTCGTGAATTATGGTCAAATATGGCGATATCCAAGACTATGCCCAAACACCGTCAAACCTTTTATCATCGAACGGCAATAAGCCGAATTTGTGCGCCACGTCAGAAAGAATGCTGGGCGCCCTTTTAGACCGAAGCTGGTCCGTAAAGGACGTCACGAAGGCGTGGGATACGCACCGCCCGAAGAGTTTGCATCTGACGGGGTATGTGCGAATTTCGGATGCAACGTAGGAAGAACGACATGGAACCAACCTGGCATTGAATTCGGACCCGTCTCCTTGAACCTTGGCGAGGCAAGGTGGGGGGTTGAATCTCACATTTGTCGCGGAAAATGTGGGATTCAAATCCGGGCGACCCAAACCCGCCGGTTGAGCGCGCCCGATTAAGAGACTCTGACCTCGACAGCGTCATTGGATTTAAGGAGAGGATGTTCAACACCCCCACTCCTGCGACACCGCGGGTCGCTGAGCCTTGACCAAAGCTGACGACACACCTGCCATTGTTAGGTCGAGCCAGTATTTTCAGGACGTGCTTAAGCTGGCGAACGAGGTACGTAAGGATGGACGCCACCGCGCATGGGCCAAGGCCCTCAAGGAGACTGTCCTTGGGGGTAACCGCTTGTGTGGTACATATGCGTGAGCAACACTTAGGATATGGCTTTGGTTCGTGCGTTATTCGTATGTCAATTTCCCAATAGCAATCTTCATACCCCATATGCATATTGGCATAGCAACGCGTAGCGCATAACTATTTTGCATAATATTTTGCATATATAAGGGCATATGCGCCCTCCCCCCCTCTCCCCCGCTCGCCCCAGGTATATTCGGTCATGCAATACAAAATCATTAGAATTTTTGGGACATTCTTATGTGCACGCGTGTCGATATACATGTTTTGATATTGATAACCTCCATATATTCACCATTTGTATGTACCTCACTCGTCGGGGACGGAATTCCATTCATACCTCATTACACACCGCCGTTGTATCCGCATATGCCCCCACTCGCTCCAAATGACGCATTTTGACTTCTGAAGTGTAGTTTCATACACTTTACAAAACCTCCGAAATATCATTTAATGTAACCATTCATATCAAACTATGCACTTCTACACTATGTGGCCGCCACCTTCGAGTACAGCACATATCATATTGTATGGAGTTCACGGCCATATACTGATTTCCCGTTCATCAATCCATCCATCCGACCTCAAAATTGCATACCAAAAAGTCTGTAAGCTACATGTAGCTGATATCACTCAGATTGATGTTCATATTTTTGCAGTCACTCTAATATAATTTCATCCATAGCATGCTAAGAGCCTTACATGGAATGCTTACAGAAATAGAAACACTGGATCTGAAAAGCTGAAGAAAAACATGCGAACTGCTGTGATGCTGACATTAAAACCAATTACATTGTAACGTTTACCAGCATGACGATCCAAGCATGGGAAATATCCTATCAAATTAGCGCCGATCTCTCATTTACTGATACTGGCAGCTCCGAGGCCGGGTACACGTATGCAGTATACATGAATAAAGGAACCAGCTCGATGGACATAATGAGACAATTCCACAAACCTGCCCAAGCCTGCACCATAGACATATCGCAACTTCAGTATTATCTGCACCTAGAGAAACTGCACTCGCCCGAAGCAGGTATTGGCCAAGCATAATGTTTGCAGAAAAGCGATATCGTGACGCGGATATGCCTGACTAGAGTAATGCACGCAAAAACACGGCTGTGTCCTTGTTTCAAAACCCCAAAGAATTCCCAAAGAATCCGCCCCAAACGCATGGCCCTCTATCTGCAACCCGTGTCATGCAGACTGGATGACCCACATTCACTAATCCTCGGGAAAGTGGCAGAACTATTTGTGCTCTTTACCGTTTTTGAGTAACCCTCGCTGTCAATCACACCAGCTGAAATAAAGATAAAAAGAAATGTCTCTTGAAGTTGTGTAAGAGCCAACATGCCTGCACCCGCTCGCCAGTCAAGGAAATAGATATTTAAAACATATAAAAGATATCCGAAAGAACATAGCATCAGTTTAATGCCTCAAGTTGTGAAACCCCCAATGATGCCCTTGCGCTGCCTCAGGTCACGGTGCCGGTCTCCCGCTCATGCCCTGGCGCTGCCTCAAGTCACGCCGTCTCCCGCTCATGC
>LGRX02019656.1:0-42707 GCA_001247695.2 Cymbomonas tetramitiformis | reverse complement strand
GTATGACCATGTTTGGCCGTGTTCGCTGTAGGTCGGACCGAAAAGCACGGAAATTCCTGCTACATGCGACCTTGTGCGCCGGAGGCCCTGGCCAAACTTTTACTTTCCCTACCTCGCCTGTGTGATGTTAAACTTTCATTGTGGTTCGTCGACTAAGGGGTGCTGCGGCACGATTACGGTACGAGTAGGGCCCTACCTGCCTCGCCCTCGGGACGAACCCGGGGCGAGCATTGCCCTACCTGCAATGGGAAGGGGTCAGGTATGGCCATGTTTGGCCGTGTTCGCCGTAGGTCGGACCCCCATGCCGAAGACATTGCAGCCACAGCTATTACTTCGCCCCCATGTACCCATACACCCAACTCCGAAGCCAACTCCGACCGCCGCGACATGGACTCAGACGACTCCATGCTGCCAGGTCAGCGGTCAAACAAGGACTCGGACGACTCCTCGTTGCCAGGCTTGCTTTCAAGCACTGCCTCCGACAACTCCTCCTTGCCAAGCCAGCGCTCAGACACGGACTCGGACGACTCATCGTTGCCAGACCTGCATTCAGGCAGTGACTCGGACGATTCCTCGTTGGCAAGCCAACTTTCGGATCCAAGGTGACATTCCGTAAGCTTGATTGCGTGCTGCATTATGCAAGGACATGTTTATACATAAACAAGGGTAAGTAGGGCCCTATATTCCATGTGTCTATACTCAAGTACTGATCAAGCATGGCCATGTGTATACATTAACAAGGGTAAATAGGGCCCTACCTATCATGTATCTATGCTCAAGTCCTGATCAGACATGTCCATTGCTGAAACGATGTGGGCATGGCCCTACTAACACATTTCTGATTCTTTTGCAACAGGCAACGCAATGTCACCATCCATTCCTTCATGCCCCATTCAGGCGAAGAGAAGAAAACGGTGTGCACGCCGCAAGAGTTTTTCGACATGGTGGCAAATGCGAAGGGCCACCGTTCGAGAATATGGGAGTGCATCGCCGATACACTCTACCTAGAGGACCATCCGGCGAACATCGAGTATGCCGGCCACCGTTGGGCATTGGAACCTCCCGTCCACCGAAATCTTGCCATGATCAAAGACGCGATTTTGAAAGTGGTGAGGGACGACGACATTTGTATGGCTCCGCCGGACGAGTTGAATTTGACCAAGTCCGAGCAACCCACTTTGGATGACCACGACTCCATCAAGAGCAAGGATGTCACGAGTTCCGACGACGCCAGCCCCGATGCCGATGCCCCCCCCTCCCCACACCCGATGATGCTCTTGGCCTCCGATGCCGACTCTCCGATCTCCGAGGCCGTGGCCCAAGACGATTCCCGTGCCGATGCCACCACCTCCGCACACCCGATGGTGCTCTTGGCCTCCGATGCCGACTCTCCGATCTCCGAGGCCGTGGCCCAAGACGATTCCCGTGCCCATGACGCAGACACCGAACCCATCGTCCGCGAGGTAGCCGACGAGGCCATAATGTGTACTCCGCTAAACCCGGCGTTCCCACACCCTATAGCGAGGTATGGTTTCAAACCCGGTGTAAACATGGCGCTGTTTGTATAGGTTCTTTGGAATACACAAGGTAAGCATGGCCATGTTTGTACGCGGTTTCGTGCAGACGCCGCCGCGGAGGTGTGGAGAACGGTCCACGCGCAAGGAACGCGGTAAAGAAGCCATGTGGTTGCAGTCGTTGCGTGGAGAACAACATCACCAAGGAAGTGTCAACGAGAACCATCTACACACACAAGAGGCTTTACGGTTGCCATGTACCTCCACAACCGGATCCGGATGCCGTGCTTCCTCTTAGGCCGCCTACCCCACATGATTCTACCGAACCTACTTTGGAGACGGATGAAGAGATGGATGAATTCGGAGAGAAGGATTGGGGAGGGGGGTCTATAGGAGATGCCGATGGTCGCGGCATATCCCCGATCCCTCCAAGTTCCCCCTTCCCGTCTGAGCCAGCAGGTGAGAACCTACTATTGAACATGGCCATACCTGCCTTGTATAGCTTCAGGTAATTGGTGAACATGGCCATGTGTGCCTAATACCTGCCCAAGGTGCTCGTTGCAGTCGCCTCCCCAACTCGGCAAGAACGTGACGACACCGCCTGTTTTCACGTGAGCGTGACCTCCACACGCACGAACGGGGAGCTCCTCAAAATCGAGTATGAGTGGGAGAAGATGATGTATTTCCTCAACCACATCGAAGGCATTGACTTCGACGAGTACGAAGGGTGGATGAAACCCGGCAATTTCGACGATATGTATCCGGAGGATGACGTGCACATCTCTCTTCATTGCGGCAACCAGTCATGGGATGTGGCATTTCCTATCGTGGAGTGCCTTGTGGGAGTGCGATCGCACCCAATGTTCATCCCCCATCGAGATGATGGCATGAGTGGTACCGCACACGAGGCGAATGACGAGGAGATGGATGTAATCAACGAGATACTAAAGAGCTTGGAGGAGATGGTAAAGGTGCGACCTGAAAATAACACAACAACCGTGGTGTCGCTTGCTGCTGCTGCACTTTGAGTTAATGTGGTTTCATCAGGTGAGGTTTAAGGTGAGGATATGCACTGGCTAATAAGGTACTGGGCAGACATGGTCATGTCTTGCCATTTCAAAATGTAAACAAGGCGAACATTGCCATGTTTGCACAGTTACGTGGCAATGTCCGTCCCATTTCTAAAGGTGGTGTCAGTTTCGCAGGATGCTTCTGGTAAGGAAAACCATGCCTTCATGCTCATGCTCGATCTCTTGGAATGGAACTTGGAGCATGGCCTTAGTCAAGGATCCTTTAACGACTTGTTGGAGATACTTCGTCTAAATTTGCCGAAGATGTTCCCGGAGGGCACTCTACCGAAGAACTACCAAGAGGCCATAGGACATCTATCCATGTATGGCTTGCCTTCTAAGTCGGTGGACATCTGTGTAAATGGATGTTGCAGATTCGACGGAGAGCACGCAATGTGCCGGACATGCTCGACGTGTGGCGCCGATAGATGGGCCCCGGAGATGCTCGAGAAGCCGTTGGCGAGCCGGAGAGGAAAGTCCACGTTTTATTATTGGAACCTCCCGGATCTTCTCAAAAGGAATTTTGCGCACCCGGAGCTTTGCGTGGACATGCAAGCGCACGCCCGCCATATTCCATGCGACTTGACCAAGGAGGCGATGGGAACTATGTGGGGTAAGTGAAAATTTCCAGTTCCCGATTGTGAAAGGAATGCCCTTTGAAAGCCTACTGAACATGGCCGAGCCGTCGCACGAGTGAGAATGGCTTAAGTATGTGTCACAACTATAATGGAATATTTCTATGATGTTATGTAATCGCTGTGGAATCGCAGGAATTTAAAAAATACAACTTTTTTTCATTTTCCCAAAAAAATATTTTTTCAGGGTGAAATCGCCGAAAAACCGTTGTTTTTAGCTTGATTTGGCGTCCTACTCCATTATGCGGGTGAGGAGTGCAGCGATTCGTGGAATTGAGGGGTTTCACATATCACGTAATTAATCCTGATGGTCACCGCAATTTGAAATTTTGAAAAAAAATATTTTTTTGGCTCAAATCGGTCGAAAATCGCGGTTTTTTGCCTGTTTCGGCCTGTCGCGGGCCTGTTTTGGCGTTCTACGCCACTCGGCGTGTGTGGAGTGCACATATTCGTGGAAATGAGGGTTTTCACATATCACCTAAGCACTCCTGATGGGAATCGCAATTTGAAATTTTGGAAAAAAAATATTTTTTGGCCCAAATTTCAACAGAAATCGATTTTTTTGCCTGTTCC
Organism: Cymbomonas tetramitiformis; assembly: GCA_001247695.2. Lineage (NCBI taxonomy): Eukaryota > Viridiplantae > Chlorophyta > Pyramimonadophyceae > Pyramimonadales > Pyramimonadaceae > Cymbomonas > Cymbomonas tetramitiformis. The sequence goes on along the minus strand of LGRX02019656.1, from coordinate 38,915 downwards.
GGCCTGTCGCGGGCCTGTTTTGGCGTTCTACGCCACTCGGCGTGTGTGGAGTGCACATATTCGTGGAAATGAGGGTTTTCACATATCACCTAAGCACTCCTGATGGGAATCGCAATTTGAAATTTTGGGAAAAAAATATTTTTGGGCCCAAATTTCAACAGAAATCGATTTTTTTGCCTGTTTCGGCTTGTCGCGGGCCTGTTTTGGCGTTCTACGCCACTCCGCGCGTGTGGAGTGCACATATTCGTGGAAATGAGGGTTTTCACATATCACCTAAGCACTCCTGATGGGAATCGCAATTTGAAATTTTGGAAAAAAAATATTTTTGGGCCCAAATTTCAACAGAAATCGATTTTTTTGCCTGTTTCGGCCTGTCGCGGGCCTGTTTTGGCGTTCTACGCCACTCGGCGTGTGTGGAGTGCACATATTCGTGGAAATGAGGGTTTTCACATATCACCTAAGCACTCCTGATGGGAATCGCAATTTGAAATTCTCGGAAAAAAATATTTTTGGGCCCAAATTTCAACAGAAATCGATTTTTTGGCATGTTTCGGCAAGTTGCGGGCCTGTTTTGGCGTTCTACATGTACGTATATTATATACTCATGCGTGCGAAGTGTGCATATTCGTGGTCTCCAGGCCTGTTTCAGTTGGAAATTTGTAATTGCATACGAGTTGCCATCACGAGGAACACAAGCCTGTCATTATCAAAACATGAATATAATTTGTTATTTGGATAACGATTAGCTGGAGCACAATGGAAGCGTGTTGGACCCATAACCTAACACTTTTCAGGAAACATTTGCATTTCTTTTGCTCTTCACATCTCATTGCCAATAGGCACACTGCATAGCATTTCAATAAAAATAGCTTTATTTTTACATGCTTTTAAGTGTGTGAGAGAAAATCTCTTTTCGGAATATATCTTTTCTAGGCTGATTCACAGCTTCACATGCTTTTTAGGCTGATGCACAGGCTCCAATTTAACCATATCTAGGGGCGGCGCATGCCAGGTCCATAAAACGGGTCCCATGATTGCCGCGGCTGTGAGGACCACTCAGGCGGAAGCTGCCTTGACAAGGCTGCATTCAGCCTCATCGCCTGCCGTAAAGGCATCGTGACCAGCTGCTCAGGGTACTGCTGCTGCACCGCCAACGCATTATAACCCGGCAGCATGGCATCATGGGCCGCACGGCCGTGGGGTGCCCGATAGGTCTGCGCATACGGGGTCTGCGCAGGATACGGGTCCAGCCCCAGCATCATGGGCGGGTACTGGGGGAGGGCGGCGAGGGCGCGCCCGTGATGTTGGGGAGGTACGCTATCCGAGTTATAATAAACCCCACCATACACCCACTCATATGGCATCTCCGGCGGAGCAGTCTCACCAGGGGAGCTGGGCGCGTGGAAAAGCACGGGTCTTGACGGTGCTGCTGCGGACGGTGCTGTGGCGGTGGCAGCTGCAGGCGGTGCATCTGTGGTGGCAGCTGCAGGCGGTGCTGCTGCGGTGGCAGCCGCAGGCGGTGCTGCTGCGGTGGCAGCTGCAGGCGGTGCTGCTGCGGTGGCAGCTGCAGGCGGTGCTGCTGCGGTGGCAGCCGCAGGCGGTGCTGCTGCGGTGGCAGCTGCAGGCGGTGCTGCTGCGGTGGCCGCGGCAGGAGATGCTGCTGCCGTGGCCGCCGCTTGCGGTGCTGCTGCCGTGGCAGCTGCCGTGGCACCTACCTCCGGCCCTGGGGAGGCAGCCGACGCAATCCCTGCCTGGGCCAAGGCGGCTGCCCCCTGCGCCAACTGCATCTTCAAGGCCTGGATCCTCACCTGAGCCTCCAACTCGGCAATCTCCGCCTGACGGGCCTTCGACGCCAACACCGGAGGTTCAGCTGAGCTCGGTGTCACCTCCCTTCGCCCCTCCCAACCTTCCGACCGTGGCCTGGCCAAGTCCGTCGTCAGGCTCCCCGTCGCCGCGCGCTCCCTGTTAAACAGCTCCGCGGCGTCTGCACTATGATGATGCATCCGGCTGTCAATGGGCGTGTTGCGGCCCACTGAATCGTTGAAGAGGTTCAGGGGATCGAGCACTCCCCCAGGGGAGTGCTCGAAAGGCCCTGAAGGAGTACCCACCTGCGTATCCAGCTCCTCCAATGCCCGCGGGGCTCGCGCAGACAACGGCCCTCTTGGTATGCTTGCTTCTGCCTGCTCCGTGTCCGTGTCCGACAATTCGTCCGGCTCCGACTGTGCAGCACGAGGGCCATGAACTGGACAAGGGCTCCTGCGTTTCCTGTCGGAGCCACCCTCCACTGCTGCCGCCGCTGCCTGCTGCGAGCGCGTTCGTCTCAAAGACTGCAGTGGGTCACAAACCTCAGGCACTCTCTGAGTGGAGCCGAACGCGGGGAGAGTCTCGGAGATGTTCCCCTCAGCGCCTGTCCTCCGCGCCTTCACCCTGGTGCCTGGCTCCGGTCCTTTACCCCAAACAGGGGTCTCAGTGCCCGCGGGGCTACCTCCCCGTCCACGCTTAGTCCCCCGAGGAATTGCCAATGCCATCTTTATCCCAGACAGGGTTTCCGCCCGGAGCTTCTTCGCCTTCTCCCTCTCCGCTGCTGCAGCCTTCTCTTTCTTCGCCTTCTCCCTCTCCGCTGCTGCAGCCTTCTCTTTCCTCGCCTTCTCCCTCTCCGCTGCTGCAGCCTTCTCCTTCTTCTCCTTCTCCCTCTCCGCTGCTGCAGCCTTCTCCTTCTTCTCCTTCTCCCTCTCCGCTGCTGCAGCCTTCTCCTTCTTCTCCTTCTCCTTCTTCTCCGCTTCTGCTGCTGCTGCTGCTGCTGCTGCAGTCACCGGCGGCTTCAACTCGCCGGTCAACGTCTCCGCATGCCCCTTCCCATATGCCTGCAAACTTTTCATCACCCGAATCACCCCCTCCTCCACCAGACCGTGCTTAAAGGAATTGTATGCCTCATCAAAAAAGCCTCCTTCCTCGTTGATGTTGTCGTAGTATACTACCTCCCAATCCCTGGCTTGTGTTAGCAAACTTAGCTTGCTGTTCAACGCCGTAGCGCGGAACAGCACCCTCCTCCGCGGAATCTTACTCCCCACTGGATCCGCCACAAGCCACGGCCCATATACCCAGCATGCCGTCCCTTGTTTTGCACCTTCCCTTGGCTTCACGATGGGGCCACCAATCCAGACCACCTCCTTGTGCTGTTCGTGGTACACAACCCTCCCAAAAGCCACCGTATCCCTCAGAAGCTCCCGCAACGCCAGGCACGCATCATACTCCTGTGGCTCCCCAAGCACCACACTCCTCCCCATATCCTCGTCAACCTCATTGATCGCGTTCGCGAAGTCGATCTCCCGCTCCAGGGCTGTCATTGCCTGGGAAGGCTCCGAGGTAGTGGCTCGCTCAATTCCTTGCGAGTCATAATGCTTTCTTCTGCAAGGGTCATGCCCAACCACAAACTCCCAGGGCGACCAGTTACAGTGGCGGATCCAGTGACCGGAAAAGTGGTGTTTTCCGGAAAGAGGTCTTCCGCCGCTGTAATGTAGGTGTGCGCCGACGCACGAAAAGTTCCACCGTGCATCTCCACCGCGTTGTGGATTAGCCTGCCGTCAAAGATCACCACGCTCTTTGCCGGCAGGAAGCAGGTCACCGGCCGAAGGGTGTCCGGGGTGGCCCCATCCCCCAACTTATGCGACTGGGGGTACACCGTAAACGGGTACATGTCCGTTAGGACAAGCATGACGGACAGCGCACCATAGTCCCGATGCTTCTCCTGAACCAACGCCGCCGGGTAGGTGAGCAGGGCGGTTCGCGCCATGTCACCTTTCGGCACCTCCAGCTTCCCGAACGTGTCCCCCACCGCAGCCATGACGTCCTCAGCCACCTGCTCAAACCGTTTGTAAAACGGCGTGCCCTCCACCAGGTTCCCGATCCACCTCTTCGGGTCCTTCAGGGTGTCCAGCTCCCCATTGGCCTTCTTCTTGAACGCCCTGAAGTTGTTTCTGAACGCGGAGTTTGGAGCCAAATCCTTCTGGAACTCTGCAACCAGAGCCTTAGCGGATATCGTGTCCTGCAATTGACCGACACAATACCCACCCTCTGCAAGCCTATGCCTCCAGTGCTCGTCCAGCAGCACGCCTTTTGTGAAGTGAGGCTGCTCCTCCGCATTCTTTGCCCCCTCCGCAGCAGGCACCTTAGGAGCAGGCGTCTCTCCAGCATCTGTGCCCTCCTCTGTATCTGGCACCTCCCCAGCGGACTGATGCTTTGAAACTGGGGCCTCCACAGCAGGCACGTCCACGGCAGCAGGCGTCTCTGCAGCAGCCGTGCCCTGCTCTGCAACTGGCTGATCCTCAGCAGACTTGTGCTGAGGATCAGGGGCCTCCACAGCAGGCATGTCCTGTGAAACCGGGGCCTCCACAGCAGGCACGTCCACGGCAGCAGGCGTCTCTGCAGCAGCCGTGCCCTGCTCTGCAACTGGCTGATCCTCAGCAGACTTGTGCTGAGGATCAGGGGCCTTCGCAGCAGGCATGTCCTGTGAAACCGGGGCCTCCACAGCAGGCACGTCGACGACAGCAGGCGTCTCTACAGCAGCCGTGCCCTGCTCTGTTCCTGGCACCTCCAGAGGAGGGGCCGCCGCGGCAGCTGTGCCCTGCTCTACATCTGCCTCATTTTCCACCTCAGGGCCAGGATCCGCTGCGTCGGCATCGCCTGCCTCCTTCTTAGGAATTAGCGACAACTTATGCTTCTCCACCAGCCCGTCTCCTGGTTCTGCGCGAACTACTGCTGCGAACGTGGGCGGCGCCTCCTCTAACTGAGCTTCGTCCATGTTTCCAGCAGCCTGCTGCTGCGCTGCCATTCCCTCAGCCTTCTCCGCCCTAGCAGCAGCAGCACCAGTATCCGCAGCAGCCTGCCCATCATCAGGGTTCGGCGAGGCCGTGCACGCCCATTTGACAGGAGGCTGTCCAACGCAGAGATGGCGCCCGCATGTTGAAGAGTGGCTGTCTCCGGATTTTCGGCAGTTCTTGTGGAACCCGCGCTTGCAGGTCGCGCAGGTAACAAGCACTGGGAAGTGATTCTCCGAACCCATTCCGCAAAAGAGGCAGAACAGGCGGGCCAGGATCCCGCAGCGCCCGCATTCCCCTGGAAACCGCTTTTCCCCTGACGGTGTGAGCTGGCGCGACGCGCACCCAACGTGGAAGGAGTCGGAGCACATGTCGCAGGTCGCCAACGCCAGCCTCGTTCGATCCAACGAGTCGTCGGGATGGGGGCACCCTTCCACATTGCAGGCGGGTACTCCTTCACTCTCGGCGACACCTTCCACCAGTTTCCGCTCTGACTTCCGATCTGACTTGCGCCTTAAAGCGTTTGGCACGGCTGCCCCAACCGCTGCTGCATAGGTGAATCTGTTCTGCTTCATTATTAGAATATTAGCTCCCAATTTATACCAAAGTAACCGTCAATGCCTTCGTCCTCGATCCAAACGTCAATTGCGCAACGAAAACACGCGAAGAAAGTGCTATGGTCGCAGATAGCGTACAGTTCGCAGGTTGGCGTTACCGTTACAAGCACTCGAGCTCTCAGTGAGCAGATATCGCACTTTTGGTCCGACATGCTTACGGTTTTTAGGGGTCTCGTTCAGTTGTAAGATGTCGGGGGAGGGCTCTGATATACATTATCGCCCTCCCGATCATCCCATCTTTTGATCGTGTGGGCGAACCGACATGCCGATTCGAGCTTCCTGTGCGCAGGTATCGGACTTTTGGCCTGACATGCTTACGGTGTCGTGACGGAATTTCAATTAAATTATCTGATATGCATTATCGCCCTCCCGATCAGCTCATCACCTAATCGTGGGTGCGATACACGCGCCACGTGAAATATGACATGTCTGGGTGATAAATCATTACACGATCGAATCTTGAATCGAAATTTATGAATCGCCCGCAGGATCGACGAATTCGTTGATCGTGGGTGCGATACACACGCCACGTGAAATATGACATGTCCGGGTGATAAATCATTACACGATCGAATCTTGAATCGAAATTTATGAATCGCCAGCACGATCGACGCAGCAGTTGATCGTGGGTGCGATACACACGCTACGTCAAATTTGACATGTCCGGGTGATAAATCAAGAAATGGCGAATCGCCCCCACGATCGAACAGTCATTCCATCCTGGGGGCGATACTTACGCCACGGATACTTTTCGTGAAAGGACTATTCATATTCCTGATGCATGTGGGAGTCCGTGCAAAAGTTCAGACATGCAAATATGTTTATTGAAGGCGTGCTTTCGCCCATAGACTCCTTACATGTTTGCCGCTTATGAGTGGCGTTTTTCGAAAAGGGATGCCTCCTCCTTCTTACCTTGTGGATGTATTGCCATGGCTCATGAGCCTCGGCGACATGGCGCGGAACTTGCCTTTGGAGTTTCCTATTGCACCAACGAATGTGGATCATGCAACAGAACTAGCGGGGCAGATCTCAGCGGAGTTCGTCGATAAATGGAATGTGTTAACTGGGAATAAACCGAGCAGAGATCCTAGCGTGCTGCAGGCAGGTGGGGTTGGGAGGAATGCGAGGAATGCGCCCACACCTACCAGTACCGTTAAGAAAAGGCGCCTTGATCAGAATGCGCGAAGGAGGGAAGCTCGCTCTAGGAAGCGTTTAGACTTGGGCAAGGACGCGGTGGAGGTCTCTGCGCCTCAAGCACGGGTGAAATCGACGCTGGGTCCCTTAGGCGCCACAGCAGCCTCCGCAGGAGCCTCAGCGGTGGGTTGCCTGGTGCCGCATGGAAGTATACAACACTGGAACAACAAGCTCAAGGAGGTTTTCATGAACAAGCCGCATCTTATTGGTGGGGCGCTCTCGAACTTTGTGCGCACCTTACCCGCGGAAGAGATAGAAGCTGTGCGGCTAAGATTGCTGTCAGAGGAGGATCGCGTAGGAGGAACGATCGTGTCGAGCTTGCGGGCATCGTTCGCCGCTCTAGCTGGATATGGTTCCAGGCAGAACGCTGCCACGCGCATGGCGGGCGCAGCGATGGTATTTGGCAGAGACGTGGAGGGTGTTGAGGGGGCTGTTGCAAGCATCTTAGGGATAAATGTGAAGGTGGTGAAGGATGGACTCGTTGGGCACCGCAACTTGCTGTTGGGAGCTGCCCTTGGGACAGCGCAACGGCTTAATGCCGGTCTTCTGGCAGGGTTGGTCCTGGAAAACCTGCACATGGCCAACCGTGCTATAAGCGCGGAGCTGACCCACACGATCCAAGCCTTCTGGCTGAGTGCTGGGATCAGTCGGGTGTCCACGTGTAAACGGGACGTGATCCAGCTGCGGCATATTGATGGAAGCGTGGAGAAGGTGTCGAAGCAGTGGTTGGAAATGACACAGCTGGAGGTGTTCCGCAAGTTCAAGAAGAAGTTTCCCGCCGAAAAGATCGAACTCCGATCTTTTGAGACTCGGAAGCCGAGGCAAGTGCAACGACTCACCCGAAGGGACACCATTTCCTGCTGCTGCAGGTACCAAGAGGATATGCGGTTGGTGGTGGAGGCGTATGCTCGTTTCCAGGAGGTGGGCCACTCCGGCTGCAAGTGCACGGACGCGTCGTGTTGCCCTCGCGTTGGAGGCCTTCGGTCACGGCTGTCTGCCCGTAAACCATTTCCTGCTTTCCCGGACTTCAAGTGTGGTCGAGTGGAGGTGGGACGGTCAACCTCCGGTTTCACGGCATCGCTGCTGTGTCCAAGACAGCGGTCGAACGGAGAGCACGAGGACCACCACGACATGCCCTGCTTGGAGGGTTCTTGCAAACGGTGCGGGGGGCTGCGAAACTGGTCGTTGTGTCCGGCGGCGGTTTCCAACACTGCCACGCTGGACTGGCACACCTACGAGAACGTTCATATCGGAGTGGACGAGGACGGGAAGAACAAGCACCGGGTGCAGTTCGTCCAAAAGACGACCACTGCTGGTGAGCTGCTTGCAAAACTGCAAGCTCTGCTCCTTGGCCACGCCCCAGGGGAGTCCCCAAATTGTGTGTGTGTTCGGGCACGTTTGTGCGGAAAGCGGCGGACGGGAGTTGGAGGTTGGAGAAGTTGGTCGGTGTGCCTGCTGCCCAACCGTGTCGGTTTTTGAAGCCGTATGCCTACCACTGTTTCATGGCCACGCACTCCATGACAATGTTCAACAAGTGCAAGGCGGGCTTGCCTTTGGGGCACTGCCTCATATTGTTTGACTTCAGCGAGAACCACGCTCTGAACATTCCCAGGGCGATTCAGTCGTTGCACTGGATAGTGAAGCAAGCAACGCTGCTGTGTTGTGTGTTATGGCGGCACGCGGTTGGTTCCGTGGATGGTCAGCCTTCCACCGAGGCCAACCCAATAATAGTGAAGGACCTGATCTACCTCATTAGCGACACCTTGCCGCACTCCCACCGAGGTATCCAGCATATGAGGAAACTTATCGTCAGTGAGTACTTCGTGAAGAGAGGTATACCTCTCCCCAAATTCATGCATGAGTGGGCGGATGGTAGTGCGGCACAAAACAAATGCGCAACCGCATTTGCCGACGTGGTGGAGAGCGGGCGGGAAGAGTCGGCGGAGTGGCCCCGAGGGCTTGGCATCCCGACACAGCGCAACTTCTTTGAGACGTCACATGCACGAGGTGAGCAAGACGCGATGGGAGTAGCGGTGAAGCATGAGGCGAGCTTGGCGGTGATGTCCACAACCGACAAATGGCATTGTAAAATACTGGACGCCAAAAGCTTGTACGAGTTCTGCATGGAAAGGTTGCAAAAGCCGAAGGATAGCGCTCGCGACAGAGGTGTTCAGTTCGGGCAAAGATTTTTCTTTCTGGTTGACGGCAAGGACGTGGACATCTCTGGACCTGGGTTTGACACGGTTGACCGGACTTTGGCGTTACACTCGGTGCGTGCAGGGGTGGGGTTGTTGGTGGGCTTGAAGCGGGACCGACAATGCTATTGCGATTATTGTTACGCGCAGTGCGCGAAGGCACAACCTGACACGGAGGGTTGCCTGTACCGGAGTCACGTGGACAGCTGGGAGCAGTTCACCTTGACGGAGGCAACCGAATCTGATGCCCGGCGCACCAGAACAAGAGTCGCGGAGGCCCGTGATGACGTGAGTGTGAAGGTTGCACGAGGAAACACTTTTGCAAGGCTGTCGGGGGGCGATCCTAATCACCCCTACTATTTGGTGAAGGCGTTGAGCGAGGTGAAGCAGGTGATCAACGCGGATGGGATGCGAGACGACTACTACTCGCCTGGTGGGGAGGGCGTAAATGCTACACCGGGGGAATTTGTCGTTGAAGGCCGATTTTATGAGTGGGCGGATGAGGAAAGCTGCGAGGAGTACTACATAGACACATCCAAGAAATGTCTGACATATTCGCATCATGTCGTGTGTGTGGAAGTGACGATGACCAGACGCAAATACCGCGGTAAGGAGTTTTATAGGTTGACCGATGCTGAGCACCAGCGCATTCTAGGGTTGTTGTGAAGAAGTATAACTATCACAGCAGGATAGATCACTAGAATCTTAGAACCCAAACAACACCATGCTGAATAGCATCTACTCTCGGCGTGTTGTGCATAACGCCCAACAGGGCCCACGCAAAATATGCCAACATAACAACGATTCTGTAATCGATTTGGGTAATTTTCAAATTGTGAGTCCCATCAGGAGTGTTTAAGTGATATGTGTAAACCCTCATTTCCACGATTGTGTGCACGCCGCACGCGCCGAGTGGCGTGGAACGCCAAAACAGGCCCGCGACAGGCCGAAACAGGCAAAAAAATCGATTTCTGTTAATTTTTGGGCCCAAAAATATATTTTTCCCCAAAATTTCAAATTGGGAGTCCCATCAGGAGTGTTTAAGTGATATGTGAAAACCCTCATTTCCACGATTGTGTGCACGCCGCACGCGCCGAGTGGCGTGGAACGCCAAAACAGGCCCGCGACAGGCCGAAACAGGCAAAAAAATCGATTTCTGTTAAAATTTGGGCCAAAAAAATATTTTTTTCCAAAATTTCAAATTGCGATTCCCATCAGGAGTGCTTAGGTGATATGTGAAAACCCTCATTCCCACGAATATGTGCACTCCACACGCGCGGAGTGGCGTAGAACGCCAAAATAGGCCCGCGACAGGCCGAAACAGGCAAAAAAATCTATTTCTGTTGAAATTTGGGCCCAAAATTTTTTTTTTCCAAAATTTCAAATTGCGATTCCCATCAGGAGTGCTTAGGTGATATGTGAAAACCCTCATTTCCACGAATATGTGCACTCCACACGCGCGGAGTGGCGTAGAACGCCAAAACAGGCCCGCGACAGGCCGAAACAGGCAAAAAAATCGATTTCTGTTGAAATTTGGGCCCAAAAAATATTTTTTTCCAAAATTTCAAATTGCGATTCCCATCAGGAGTGCTTAGGTGATATGTGAAAACCCTCATTCCCACGAATATGTGCACTCCACACGCGCGGAGTGGCGTAGAACGCCAAAACAGGCCCGCGACAGGCCAAAACAGGCAAAAAAACGCGATTTTCGGCCGATTTGGGCCAAAAAAATATTTTTTTTCAAAATTTCAAATTGCGGTGACCATCAGGATTAATTACGTGATATGTGAAACCCCTCAATTCCACGAATCGCTGCACTCCTCACCCGCGTAATGGTGTAGAACGCCAAAACAAGCTAAAAACAACGGTTTTTTGGCGATTTCACCCTGAAAAAATATTTTTTTTGAAAAATATTTTTCGCAAAGTCCTAAGAATTCATGCGATTCCACTGCGACCGAAGTCCGATATAGCGATTCCATGGATATCATCGATTATGCATTTCGGCCATCTCACTCGTGCGACCGCTCGGCCATATTTGGGCCCTATTCCTCTGGAAACCTACTGAGCATGGCTGTGTTCGGGCCCTGTCCTTCTAGAAACCTACTGAACATGGCCATACTTACCTGTTTATCGCAGACAGTCCAGCATGGAGGCAACGGCGGGAAAGGTACCCCAAGTTCTTCAGCGATCCCCGCAACGTGGTGATCTTAGGATGTGCGGATGGCGCCACGGTGTGGAAGGACCTGCGCGGAGTTTTCCCGGTGACGTTTCAATACCTCAATATGCACCCCACCATCCGCGGCAAGTTCGTGAACATGGAGGTGTTTGGGATATGTAGCGGCTCGAAGCCAAAAAGCACGCAACCTATCTACGAGCTATTTGTGGACCAGCTGCTGGAGTTATGGGATGGCGTGCCGTGCTACGACATCGTGAAAAAAGAAACCTTCAACTTGAGGTGCATGTTGTTTAAGATGTTGTTTGACATCAAAGGTTTGATGGATGGCGCTTGTCGCAAGGATGTGGGGGCGTACATGGCTTGCATTGCATGCAACCTGCAAGGTTGGCGATCTAGCATCTTCAAGGGGATGCGGTATACCTTCCGCACGGAAGCCGAGCCTGGTAAACAACCTTCTCTGGTATTCCCTTGATGTACTGCACGCAAGCGACAGATATTGGTTAAGTATGGCCATGCTGTGCTAGTTTTTTTCATAGACATGGCCATACCCACGTGTAGACATGACCGGATATGGCCATGTTCGGACGGCTTCGATGATGGGTAGGGCAATGTTCACCCTGTTGCATCGCAGGTCCCGCAGAGTTTCAAAAGAGAACGGATGCCGAGATACGGCACCACGCGGCGCAGCACCAAACGCTTAAGGAAAGCGGACACTTCACGATGAAGGATCTCGAGACGATGATAAAAGCTACCGGTATAAAATTTCCTTCGGAATTCTCACGCTTGCCGTATTGGGATGAGGCCAAGGACTACCTCATCGACTTGATGCACTTGATCAAGAATCTTGGAGAGCACGTCCTTGACGCCGTGATGGGAACTGACTTTGACAAGAAAACGCGAACGTGGGCGAAATCTCAAGGCATTAAACCCACATGGTGGGCAACTGGTATTTTCCCCTTTCCATAGGCCTGACCCGACGTGAACCCATCCAGCGAAACCTATGTAAACATGGCTGTGTCCAGCCGTTTTGGCTTATGAACATGCTTGAACATGGCCATATGTAGGCAGTTCTGTCCGGTTTGTTCAAAAGTTTAGCATCCATACGTGAATTATGGTCGGGTCCGACACTTGAGCAGATGCGAATGGCAACTACACCAAAAGGACATCCCCTTGGCAGATTGTCGACGTGCGCACCGCTACGGGAAGGTGCTTGAAGAGAGCCGAGGAATTCGCGAGAGAGGAAGTTGGCTTTCCACGGGAATGGGGAGCGGGTCAATGGAAATTGTTGAAACTGTCTTCAGACGGAAACGCAAAGAAGCTAAAAGCCCACGAATATTTGGTGATGTTCAGAAATGGACTTTTCGCGATCCTCGCGGCATGGCCAAGGGACGATGACTCACCCAATGCACTCGCACGTTTGGTGGGGCAACTTTCAACGATAGTCCGGGAAATCACGGCCCACGAGATCGATCTGAAGGTGCGGTTCTCTGGTACCTTGCTCTCATGTTCCCTGTCGCGTCACCAAGAATTTGCATTTTGTGTGAAGGCTGAATGCACATGGCGATGCCCACCTAGTTTACAGAGTGAACATGGCCATACTTGACCATTATCCCTTAGGAACATGGTTAGACATGGCCATACCCGTTCATGACCTTCTAGGAACATGGTGGGACATGGCCCTACCTACCTATTGTTGATGGTGAACATGGGGATTCAGGAGCTGCCGACACTTGACAAGTACATTAGAGAGTGGCTCGTCACCATGGAGAGCTCGCGACATGGGACGAGCCCTCACTGGTGGGTCCTCAACACACATCCATTGTGTCACGTGGTAGACCAACTTCGAGACCTCGGGCCGGTTCGCGAGTATTGGATGTTCGTATTCGAGTCCTTAAATGGCAAAATCGGGAGGTGGGTGAAGAACAATGCCTTCCCGGTGCAGAGCATCATGAACGGAATGGGGCGGCAGAAGACCATTCAGTATGTACGAGGGTTACTTATGGCACTTCGCAACGAAGTTCCACGGCCACGTGTCGTCCCCGCTCTTGTACGGGACCGCGTTGTTGTGGCCGATAAAGGGAAGAAGCACACATTGACCGAAGGCGAGCGAGCGTGCATCGATGTTTGGATGCGCACCAATGTGGGGCATTACCGACGGTTGCAAGACCTGCTTGATGCATATCATTAGGACTTACGAACAAGGTAAGGCCTCATCTAATCAATGCCTGAATGAAACACTAAGTAAACATGGCCATGTTCGTGCATGATTTCCATCCACGTTTCCACAAACTAATCACTCAGGTGATTCGCAGGGTCAAGAGAGGCGGTCGTGGCTTGAAGAAAGGACTGCAAAGGAGGATGACATGCCGTCTAGCCGCCGACGAAGATCCGACTCCTTGGCTCGGACGACCATTCACTCCCGACGAAATCGAGTTGTTGCGTGGTTGCCCCACAAAGTGCCGCAGGTTTAACAAGGTACAAGTGGGTAACATGCGATTCCGCATCGCTGCTGTGGACAAGAAGTTCAAAACTGTCCAGTGTTATTTCCGCTCTTTTTCATCGAACGCGTGCGTGGAACAAGTGAAGAGGAAGAGACTGATAGGTGCGTGCCTTTCTGCTTATGATTAATGAGTAAACATGGCCATGTTCTAGCCCTACCTAGTAATGTATTGTGATAACAGGGCCATGTTCACCTAGTTTCTTTAGATACCCTGGGTAAACATGGCCATGTTCAGACGATTCCAGTAGTTTTTGCAAACTAATTCCTCAATTATACATGCGTGCCAGGCTCGCCCGTCTTGAAGACGTCTATGCCATCAAGCTTGGTGGGGTCGAGTACATATTTGTCAAGGCGGCTTGGCTGCAGAAGCCGACAAAAGCGAAGATCGCCATGTATAACCGGATGAACTCCATAGTTGGCCCGGACAGCGTCACTGGCTGTTTCTTTTGCGATGACCCCGAGAACCCTGACACCGTCTTCGATACCACAGAGCCATTCATGCTCGCAGATCAGATCGCGTCGCAAGTAGTAATTGTGAAGCATCCTTGCATGCAAACTGCGGTGGTTCTTGACCCTCGAGCAGATTTCTTCGAGCAGAATGTCCAGGATGAAAATCCTAGCGAGGACGAGCTTGCTTAGTACTTAGGCCTGCAGTACGACATGGCATTTGTGTAGTGTAAATAGATAGCATCAGTTTGTGTATATACATAAAAAAGGGTAAGTATGGCCCTACCTATCATGTATCTATATACAAGTACAGTGTAGGTATGGCCATGTCTATACATAAACAAGGGTAGGTAGGGCCCTACCTACCATGTATCTATACTCAAGTACTAGTCAGGTAAGGCCATGTTTATACATAAACAAGGGTGGGTAGGGCCCTACCTATCATGTATCTATACTCAAGTACAAGGTAAATATGGTCATGTCTATACATAAACAAGGGTAAGTAGGGCCTTAATTTAGTAAGGACTATTTTACTCATTTAGTAAGGACTAAATAAGCGTAATAGCCCCAAAAAAACAGATTCTAAAAATATTTTTTTCCAATGTTTTCAAGTACAGCCCAGGTACAGCCCAGGTACAGGGTAGGTATTGCCCCCTACTTACCCCTTACCTACCCAATGCCCATACTGACCTAACTTTGAGGTGCTGTAACAGGAAGCGTAAAATGTTTTTTCAGTTAAATCTTTGGAGACTGTCCATAGTAAGGACTAAATAAGCGTAATAGCCCAAAAAAAACAGATTCCAAAAATATTTTTTTCCAATGTTTTCAAGTACAGCCCAGGTACAGCCCAGGTACAGGGTAGGTATTGCCCCCTACTTACCCCTTACCTACCCAATGCCCATACTGACCTAACTTTGAGGTGCTGTAACAGGAAGTGTAAAATGTTTTTTCCGTTAAATCTTTGGAGACTGTCCATAGTAAGGACTAAATAAGCGTAATAGCCCAAAAAAACAGATTCCAAAAATATTCTTTTCCAATGTTTTCAAGTACAGCCCAGGTACAGCCCCAAGTACAGGGCAGGTACCGAGTAGCACAACTTTGAGGCCTCAAAAAGTGAGGTTACCAAAGCCATTCCACCCAAAACTTCGCTCCATATGTCTTACATCGACCCAAACCATCGATATCAACAATAAAAAACAAACTATCGGAAACTTCATTTCACCCGATTTTGGCTGGTTTTGCCATTTTACTGCCGACATTGCCCAAGTAGGGCCCTACTTGGCTCGAAACACAAGGTAAACACAAGGTGGACACAAGGTTCTAAATTTGTAGGGTGAGCACCCACACGTGCCGCACAAGAACACCGTCGCCGCAAACAGAGGATGATGACGACGTGGAGGTCATCAGTGAAAGGTTTGTTGGATTGTCTGCCAGTTTGGCGCGAGGGCGCGCCGAGGTCGCGGCAAACAACATCACCATGGCGGCTCTCTCAGAGTCAATAAGGGCGCGCCAGGAGATCATCAGGTCGTCGGAGGAGATCATCAGAGAATATGAAGAACGACCTCGTGCTGCCCGCGCGACTGCGAGGATGAGTACGCTTGGGTCGGACTGCCCTGGGCTTGATGGTCGTGGTGGCGCGCGAGCTGCGCCTACGCAGGCACTCTGCTCTGGCCGAGCTCTCGGCGGGACACAGACCAGGGGCTTAGAGTGCAACATGGCACAGAGGCCCGAGCACCAGTCAGTCCACGACATTCTGAGATCCCCGGCACATTCAGTCTGCACGCAGCGAACTGAAGCCATACCTCCAGTTGCACAGGAGCAGGAGTCCTTTTCGTTCGTGCCATCAACCCCAAGCTCTACAGCGCCCAGCAGCCCAGAGCGTTCCAGTGGCCGCGTTGCGCGTGCCGACACCCGACTTGCAGGTCATCCTGCGGCACGCCCGCAGAGTCCAACCACGAGTGACGTGCAGCGGCGCTCGCCACGAGCTGGCCAGCGCAGAAGGAGATCTCCGAGCCCCAGGAGGGAAGCCCATCGTCAGAACGCAGCTCGCGGTCGACATGCTGGCAGCAGCGCGCCGCGTTCTCCACATGAACGCCAAAGTTATGATGAACGCTGGGAGGAGAGGAGAAGGGAGAGCGCACTGGGGCCTTTTCAAGGGGGCACCGGGCCGGCTGCAGCCCGGCGCGCCCGTCATTGAGAAGCAGCCCCGGCGCACAGCCGGGCACACAGCCCGCCGATGAGGGGCGGGCGAAGCGCACTCAGGTGTGCTTCCTGCTAATGGGGGTGTTCGTGCACTTGCAATGGCCGCAGCTGCCTCACTTTGCAGTGGTGGTGGTGTGGATGGCCATGGAGGTATCCAGGTTTCTTGGTGAGGTCGTCGCCGACTGGGCATGGTGCACTGGGGTGCCCCGCAGAGCCATGGCACGCGCACTGTGGGCCATACATGCCGCGCCGCTCGAGCCATGGGCGCATCAACGGACGCCTCTGCGTGTGCTGTTGGAGCTGGCTAGGCACCTGCTGCTGCTGATCGTGGGGGCCCTTAAGATAACCGGGCTCCACCATGCCCAGCGTGGGCTGTGGTACGTGCCATTGCTACGGTTTGGCCTCGCCATGCTCGCCATGCACTTCACGCACATGGTCGGCACTCTGGGGTGCGTCTTGACAGTTGGCGCCCACGTCATGAACCATGGGTTGCCAGGCTCCTGCTTGATTTACAATGGTGGCGCGTTCGCCACGCTTGAGGCTCGGATGGGCCGTGCGCTGGCGGTCGCCCAGCGAATCTTGGCCGCAGGTCCGGCAACGCTGGCCGCTGTCCCTCGGCGCATGCAGAAGCCGCGCTTTGCCGCCCGACTGCAGCGCCTGCGGTTCACAGCCGCTTGCTACCAGGTGGCGCACTGCATCTATGTGGCATCAGTCTTGGCACTGGTGGTCTACGTGTCTGCGGGAGGAGGCCTGGGCCGTATGCAAGGGGGGTGGAGGATGCTGACTTGCATACTGACCCTTCACCCTCCAGAGCTCCAGTTAAACCAGTGGGGACCAGCAGAATTTTAAAACTTTTGCTGTTACTCGCGGTGGCTGCTTGGGTGGCCGTTGTGGCCCCTGGGGAGTTTCAGGGCATGCTGGCGATGGGATCGTGCTCGGGCTCGCCGACCAGATCTATCAGGACCGCCTGGGAGGACCAGAGGTCTTCGCGCCAATGGGACACCGGATGGGAGGCCATGGTGGCAGAGCGAGACGAGGTGCTTCCGCACACGGTGCTGGACACGTTACAGCCAGGGGGCACGACCAGGGTCACCAAGGACGAGGCCGCGTGGCTGGACACCGAGCTCAATGCCACCTTCGGAGGACATCCCGAGTTCACCGAGGAGAACTGGGAGGAGATGCGCAACGTGGTAAGGAGGTGCAGCTATTGCTTCGCCAACAAGCCGCAGGACATCAAAGGCTACCATGGAGGTGCGGCACATGCGACCTTCGCCATCCCTTTCAAGGACGAGACTAAGGTAGCCTATCAGCGACCGAGGAAATACAGCCCGGGGGAGCAGGAGATCATCGACCTGCACTGCAAGGAACTGCTGGAATATGGCTTCATCGAGCCGGCTTCGCAGCACTGCAGACACGCCAGCAACGTGGTGGTCGCGGGGAAGAAGGATCACGACACTGGACAGTGGACCTCGACGAGGTTCTGCGTCGACCTCCGGAACACGAACCGGTTGTCGCTGAAGGATAACACGTTACCACATCGTCCAGAAGAGCTCTACCAGCGCGTGGCCAAGGCCAAGTTCAAGACTACCCTGGACGCGACCAAGGCGTTCCACCAGATTCCCATGACCACTGAGGAGGACAGGGACAAGACAGCGTTCTGGTGGGGCAACCAGCTTTATCGCTACACATCCATGCCGTTTGGAGCAGCTGGAGCGACCGCAGCCTTCATCAGGATCATGGACTACGAGTTGCGTCACCTGCAACACTGCACGGTGGCGTACGTCGATGACGTGTGCATATACTCAGACACCGCTGAGCAGCACATCAAGGATGTGGAAGCCGTGCTTCGCACCTTGGGGGATGCAGGGATACGCCTGCATTCGGGCAAGTCGACCTTCGGGTCAGCCACTGTGGACTTCTTGGGCTACCGCATCGGCTACAACACCATTGGTGCGCAGGACATCAAGTGCAAGGCCATCCAAGAGCTGCCCAAGCCCGAGGACAAAACTGGAGTACGCTCCATCCTTGGACTCATGAACTACTACAAAGGCTTGGTAGGGGAGCCCATGGGACCCAACTACTCAGAGATGGCACGACCATTGAACGACTTGCTCAGAAAGGAAGTGTTGGATGTCAAGGAAGCTTGGGGGAAGGAGCAGGACCAGGCATTGCAGGCATTGAAGGACGCCCTATGTTCGGGGAGATGTTTGAAGCCCATCGATTATTACAGCAGGCCCATCTTCCTCTACACGGACTGGAGTAACCATGGCATTATTGGCGCAGTGCTGGGTCAGAAGGACGAGAATGGCGTAGAGCACATTTGTGTGGTGATCAGCCGCTCGCTGTCGAAGACCGAGAGACAGTACGCGAGCTTCCAGGGTGAGATGCTGGCAGTGGTGTGGGCAATCCGCACGTTACGACAGTACCTGCACGGGATCCACTTCACGCTGATTACCGACCATTCGCCGCTCACAACACTCATGGAGAAGGGGGACCTGCAGGGTCAACACCTACGCTGGGCCATCAGCCTCCAGGAGTTTGAGTTCACGGTCCAGTACCGACCAGGTCCGAAGAATGAGAACGCGGATGTGCCATCCAGGTACCCACTGCCCAGCACCGCAGACGAGACTGGTGCCCGCTTGGACCGTGAAGGGGACCGAGCCAGGGAAGCGGGGCGTGCCGAGAGGCTAACGCGCTGCTTCACAGATACCATCTGCTTGGAAGTGACCAGGGAGCCACCACTTGGTCTAGAAGTGAGCCCAGAGGCACAGGTGGCCAACTACTGCGAGAACATGGTCAGGGAGCAGCTGGGGACCAGCGCAGTCCATCGACTGTTTGACGTGCACTACCAAGAAGAGTTGGAGTGCAACAAGGGGGTCATGTTTGACACTGACCACCCGGAAGTGGCCAGGTGCTCGGGCAGGTTGACTCGAGTCGCCTGGGATGCCCTCAGCCAGGTCCGGCCAATCAGGGGTATGCATTCTGGAGGCTCCCCGGCGATATACGGCGACGAGACCATGGAGGGTGGCAAGCTCAAAGTGCCAAAGAAGATCGACACGAGAGTGATTGACAAGAGCTTCTTCCGGGAGGCCAGAGAAGAGGGCGTGGTCTGCTACGAGCCGTGTGGGGGCCTGTGTGCTGGACTAGAGATGCTCTTGCGCTGTGGAGTTAAGGTCAACAAGTACCTCTACCAGGACATCTCGAAGTCCAGCCAGACGGTAGCCAGGGCCAGGTGCATGGCGCTCAGCCGCCGTCATCCTGACTTGTTTCGTGCCGAGGCAGCCCACTTGGAACAACTGCCCAGCAACATCGAAGACACCAGCCTCATTGACCTTGTACATGCAGGGGCGTTGAGTGGAGAACAGTGGGTCATGGTGTGTGGATATCCATGCCAGGACCTGTCACCAGCTGGCAAGCTGGCTGGTTTGGAGGGCAGGCACAGCAGACTGTTCTACCAGGCAGTGCGAGTCCTCTCTACGCTGCAACAGCTGCAGCCTCAGCGACCGCCAGCATATGTGCTAGAGAACGTTTCTCCGTTGTCACACAGGGAGAACTCGAAGATCAGGAAGGAGGTGTTTCCCATCATCAACATACAGCGTGGTGGGCCAGCCAGTGTCCTTCGACGCGGCGCGCGCGGGATCATACGCGCATCGCCTACGAGCATATTGGAGCAATCTGTTTCAAAATCAGCAGTTCAATCTGGTGATGGAGCGGGTGGACAGACCACCAGACAGATACGTGCGCGATATTTTGCAGCGAGGCTGGAAGCCGCGCAGGGTTGTCACAGGAGACAGGAAGCCTCACTACACCGCTAACGTTGTGGGGGAGCCTATGAGAGTATTGCCAACCATCTTGGCGACACAAAACTCTCGTGCCTTTCGCGCACCTCGCGCAGGCACGGTGGTAAGGAAAGAAGATGATGATGAAGTGGGGGAGACCAGAGAGGTTAACCTGGACGAGAAGGCAGTTGCCATGGGGTACAACGCGGGTGAGCTGCGCGCGGCGCATGGCATGAAGGACGAAGACTTGGCAGGAGTGCTTGGCCTTGCTATGGATCGAAGAGCAATGGAGCTATTGTATGCGATTGCCGAGGTCAGCGCGACCAAACTGCCGAAGAGCGAGGAGAGCGAGGAGGAGGAGCATGGCACGCTAGCTGCCATCCCTATCGCGAAATCCACCAAGGTGGCTGCCACCTCCGAGGACACAGCTGAGCCGGTGCGTGCACCCCTACCATTTTAGAAAACGTTAGTACGTACACTAACGGTGGGTTAGTGTGTCTTAACGTCATACTAGCGCATACTAACTTCGCGTACTTTTAGTACGCGTACTAACGACGTACTAACGCAATGCGTTAGTTCACAATGTGCGTTAGCATGATTGAATGTGGGAGTTGGTGGACTCGTGGTGTGGTGCGTAGTGGGTCATGGATGGGGTCCAAATGCACTTCAATGATGTTCTAAGGCGATTGGATGGCGAACTGGACATTGGTTAAGGGGATATGACGCTGTTTGAAGAAGCCGATATTGGGGCTAAATTCCTTTGGGAATGTGTTACGTTAGCATGTCGTTAGTATGGCGCTAGTACACTAGACCAATCACACGTTAGCGTGTTAACGGCGTACTAACTCCCACTCTCCTTAAGTGTGGGAGTTGGTGGACTCGTGGCGTGGTGCGTAGTGGGTCATGGATGGGGTCCAAATGCACTTCAGTGATGATCTAAGGTGATTGGATGGCGAACTGGGCATTGGTTAAGGGGGTATGACGCTGTTTGAAGAAGCTGATATTGGGGCTGAGCTCCTTTGGGAGTGTGCTACGTTAGCATGTGGTTAGGGTGGCATTTAGTACACTAGACCAATCACACGTTAGCGTGTTAACGGCGTACTAACTCCCACTCTCCTTAAGTGTGGGAGTTGGTGGACTCGTGGCGTGGTGCGTAGTGGGTCATGGATGGGGTCCAAATGCACTTCAGTGATGATCTAAGGTGATTGGATGGCGAACTGGGCATTGGTTAAGGGGGTATGACGCTGTTTGAAGAAGCTGATATTGGGGCTGAGCTCCTTTGGGAATGTGCTACGTTAGCATGTGGTTAGGGTGGCATTTAGTACACTAGCCCAATCAGACGTTATTGTGTTAAACATATATTATCTAACATGTTAAACGTGTACTAACCACGGTATAGGTGCGGAATCTACGCAACCACTGCACATGCTGGGTGTTCCACTAAACCACACGACGCAAGATGCCGAGGGACTGTCCACGGCCTAGAATCCCGTCGACCGAAACATGAGTTCAGTCCTCGTTGTCGTCTTAGTCGTCGTCGGAGTCAAGTGGTGGCTTAAGGCATTCAAAAAAGTCAGCCGTGGGGTCAAGAATGACCGCGGTCTCCATGCACGGATGTGGTATAACGACGACCTGCTGTTCAACTTTGTTGGCTAAGATGAAAGGCTCGGAGTTCTTCTCAAAAGCCGCTGGGTCACGTTGCGGGTTGAAGGTGTACACCGTCTTAGTCAAATCGTCCGGCCCGAGAATCGAGTTCCTCCTACGATAGGCCTTGATTTGTTCTTCGGTTGGCTTTGTCAGCCAGTTGACTTTCAATAAGGTGTACATCCGTCCCGCGATCTCCACCCGCAGAATGTTTGTAATGCGGCCGTGCCTGCATACCGCCACCATGTTTGATACGCAGTTAGCTGGAACATAGTGCATTAAGTGAAGTACTTTATGCGCTATCTGCAAACTATCTATCTTTGTTTGCCAAGCACTCACATACCCGGTGTCTTCGTCACACCATTCTTGTTTCAGGATCACCTTGCCACCTTTGCCCACACATTCGTTCCCGAAGAAAGCCCGAAAGTAGCTGTACAAGTTGATAATTATTATCGCGATCACTCCCAGCCAGCAGCATGTTTCATGTATGTAGATAGGTCGAACGTGGTACATTAAGTGGTATGTTTTATGCACTAACGGCATACTATTTCGATTTGGGAGGACGCACCTGTCAACTTCCTTGGTTTTAGGCACACCCTGCTTGTTCAGGATCACCTTTCCATCTTTATCCAACTGCTCATCAATGAAGAAAGTCCGGAAATAACTATGCAAGGTGCTCTTGTTGCGATCACTCCCAGCAGTGCGGTAAAAGCCATCTCCGATGGTCACGTAGGAAAAGCTTCGGCAAACCGGGTTCGGCCCGACCATGAGCAAGGACTCATACTCCGTGAAATTTCGACCCAGCCATACTGTGGGATCTGTGTACGCTCCAAAAGTTGGCTCGTCAATGTGTTCGGGTTTCCCCAAAGCCTGCGCGTATTTACCTCGGCGTGTCTTGTGAAGACTTCGAACCTTGCGGTTCCAGCTGTGCATCCACAAGAAATAACAAAGTTAGTGCTCTAAATGGTACGCTAAGATACGCGGTATGCATTATATGCACACTAACGGTGTACTAACTCAATAAGCACGTACTGTGTTGGCGTGTCTACTTCACGCACCTGCGGGCATCATTCACGTATCTTTCCCATTTCTCCCTGAGATTCGCATAAGCAGGAATTGCGCTCTGCATCCAAACCTTCAAGTCCTTGATGTCGTCGTCTTTTAAGACAACACGTTTTCCCTCGGCCGAAACATCGACGCAAATACCCGGACGACGTTCCGTCGTAATCGGAGCCACCGGCCGCGAAGTGTTGCCCGCCCGCTCCAAGTGGAGCATCAGCCCTCGCACAAGACGCAAAACCTTTGACCGCTTCCAGTTGAACATGATGCTTTGCACGGGGTAGGCGTTGTTCTTCGCGATCCTTTTGAGGTAACCATTAAAGGACTCGAAGGCGTACATCCATACCTCCCGCATTGGGCCATACCTTTGAAGTTGCTCGACCAAGCAAGTGAGAAAACATGTGAGTGTTGATCACAGCCCACGCATACGCCGCACCGCTGGACTCCAGGTCTTCAAAAAACAGCCTAATTTCGTTTGCCAGCAGCTCCATATCCTGCAACAAAGACAAATCGGTCCATTAGTACCTACTTACGTTGTCCGTTGTGTACTAAACAAATACTAAACGCATGTTATCGTTTACCTCAGGTTTCACTTGTTCAGTCGTGAGCTCGCGCACGATCAAGGTCATCCTGCCCACCAGCTTTGCCAAGTCATTTCTGGGCTGTCCATCATCCCGTGGCCAAGCGCTGAGTGTCGACATTGTTGAGTTTTGTATGAGCTTCAAGGCATCATGGGCCCGAATGTGTTTGGCGGCTTTCTTGTCGGCGGTGGTTCGTAACACTCGTTTGTGCCCTTGTCCCCATCGTTTCGTCGGCCTCATAACGCCCATCCATTTACGAGCGGTCTCCACCGAACGCAAGGTAGTTGACGCCTTGTTTGGGCGTGGCGGGATCGCGAAAGGACCGTGCGTCATCTTGTACATCTCCACCATCTCACCTGTACAGCAGTTTATTCCCTCTTGTAACTTAAAGTGTTCTTAGTATGGCCTTAACGCAATAAGTCCCTCCTAAATACACTCTAAGTACGAAATCACATACCTTTTGCATTCTTCACTTTAGTCGTCGCGTGCCACGTGGGATGGGCATCATCGTCTTTCGCGTGCTGACGCATTGCATCCGTGAAGTCGAGACCGAGCAAGGTAGCCGCAATTCGGTTGACGAGGTTCATGATATCATGCATGCCATCGAGTAAAAAGTCCCGCACCATATTGAAGTACACCAATCGCGCGAACTCGCTCAAGAACTTGACGCCGGTCCGTCGCATGCTCTCTTCCAAGTAGTCTCCTGAAAGATCTGGGTCTCCACTATCTCGAAGACCTTCGTGGGTTCGAGCCTGCCTCTTGTACTCCTCGTCCGTGCGCAACTCTGGTGGACCTGTAACAGAAACATAAGAACACTAAATTTGCAAACATGGACCCTATTAACTGGCGTTAATACACACTTAACACACGCATAGTATTGCATTAGTGTGCTAAACTGCTATTACATGACAATCGGTCGTTCTTACCTGGCGGTATCTGCTTGCCAAACAAATACAACATCTTTTTCATAGCTGCTGAATAAGTCCCCCAAATTTTGCATTTCATGCATCCCGCATACGCACCGACGTCCATGACGGTGGCCGCTTCCACCGCTCCTTTGTAGTCCATGAGTATAGCATAGAGCATGGCCCTCAATCGCACGTGCTCGTCCTCGTAGGAATCCCAACACACGAAGCCTTCATCCCACAACGTGATCAGTTCGTCCACCATTTTACCATAAAGCAACTGACAGTTGGATGGGTGTTGACCGGCGATCAGCCCATAGAGCTCCATGTACTCGTACTTCGTGCGGATTTGGGGTGGTAGGTTCAAGATTTGGAAGTACATTGGGAATACCCCTGCCTTGTTTTGCCACACCGCCGCCCCATCGGCGCTGAATAAGAGTAGTATGTTCCTGGCCTCCTCGAAAAAGTCCTTGTGTCGCACGTTTTTTCGATCCTGCCATTCCTCCGCGTCTGAGCACAATCGAAAATGCACAGGAATACAAATTAGGGCGCGTTTAGTTTATATAGCATACACTATTAGAACCCTAACGGCATACTAACGACACATCCTAACGCAATCGACAAAAGATATGCATCCACGTCGGGCAGTACACGTTTAGTCTGCACATTACACACAACTTACACATTAATGACGTACTAACGCCATATTAACGGCATGTTACTTACCCCAGATGGTGCGGAATGACCCATCTTCTGGTGGAGTATGCCGCGAGTGAGCGCGCATCAACTCCGCCGTTTGTGGGTTAGCGTACACACGTCGGAGTATATCTGCGATAGACCACCAAAAGAATTGGGATCGCGCTCGCCGACCCTTGCCCTCGTCCACCTCTCCCGTCTCGCCATACGCCTCCCACCGGGCCTCCTTACACTTTGGGCACACGGCATCGTTAGCATGCGCCCCCTCGAAGAACACACACCCATTCACACACAAGTCCACTCTGTTGGGGGGGGCGTCGAAGGCTTCGAAGTTTTTCCATGCAGCTTGGAAGCTACTTGGAAAGCTAAAACTTGAACTTTGGTTGGAAGCTACTTGAAAAATCGGACGTTAGTTGACCGACCGACCGAGACTGACGATGACCAGCACGTGAATTCGAAGTTCACTTCTTGAAGGTGCACTAAAGGAGTGCTATCGCCGCCAAATAAACAGCTTTGCTCTCTGCCTCGTTAAAAAAATGGAACCAACTCACGAAGAGAAAGAAAAGTACGAAGCACTCTGCGAAGAGTATGGTGAGGAGGAGTCCATAGCGGGGCTCCTCAACTATGTTAAGGCAACGCGCGGATCCATTAGCGCCGCTTCGCCCACCCATATAGGCGAAGGAGCCCAACGCGGGGCAATGTTTGATGCCCCAAGTAGGAATAGGGCAAGAGCAAAAAAGGGGGCAAGCCAAAGGGTCCGGGGCCCAATGAAACCCCACGAGAGAGCGGTGAGGACGGCGATTCGTAAAGTGACATGTGAGTATCACTCACCACTTGTATTTCTTGAAGTTAATTCGCGCTTGGAGCGAGAGCGATCTTCTATTTCCTTGTTTTCGTTTCTTGAAGATGATCGCGCGGGTTTCTAGCGTAACAAATTCCTTTTGTTCATATTGTGTTGTGCGTGGGGGTTTTTTTTGTAGTAAAATTGGCGAAGGAGCAGAAGTGGTGCCCGATTTTGAAAACATCGGAGCAACATGACGCCTACAACCGCTTGGTGAAGGACGTTGCGGAGGCTGCAGGCTTCGATGCGAAGAGGGACGCCACGATTGAGCCCTTCATCAGGTCGCGAGTGCGCGCCGATGTTGGGAATTTTAAAAACCTCTATCGCTATGGGAAGTGGGAAAAGAAGGGTAAGCAATGGGTGCTTATCACTTCCAACCCCCACCCATATTCGGGTTTGAAGGAGGCGGAGGGCCTCACAATCTCCGCGAACTCCGACAAGGCCAAGAAGGAGGCATTGGAGGCGGCAGGGATCACGCTGGCTGCATTGCCTTCAACCGCTGCGGAGGTTGAAGAAGAGTCACTGGAGGCAATAAGTAAGTTATGACCCGTTTTATGCACTAGGCCTTTCCTTGAAGGCGCCTTTATTGCACTATTCTGTCCGTATATTAACCGTACACTAACCAGCAGTCGTGGTGCACTATACGCGAACTAACACGGTAAATACTCCGGCGGGGGGTGTTTTTTTCAAGACGAGTTCTGTTTCGAGGCCTGGGAGGAGGAGGAGGAAGAGCCGGAGGAGGAGGAGCAAGCTGATGACTCCAAGGGTGGTGCCTCCAAGGGGAAGAAGAGAGCGGGGCCCAATGTGGAGCCCCCGCCCGCAAAGTCTCCCAAGAAGGGGACTCCTTCAAAGGCTTCTCCCAAGAAGGGGACTCCTTCAAAGGCGGGGAACACCACCGCACCCATGGATGAGGAAGCCGCCGACCAGGCAGACCTCGCCACGCGGTACCCGGTCGGCAAGGAGGTCTACCTTTACGCGAGACCTACGGAATCCGATGAGGCGCTAATCACCTCCCAGATCCTTGAGCCCAAGGATTACTTCACCCCAAACCCCCCCCTCACCTTGAAGAAGACGGTCCCCCTCCTGGCCGGGACGATCTCAGCGTGCGAGCTCAACGCTGAGACCGTCCACGGCCAGGGAAAGGCCGAAGTGAAACTCCCTGCGGAGTATCTATCTATCAAGGTGAGTAAAATATGCGGTCTTTAACGTTAGTGTTCCGTTAGTGTCCCGTTAGTATGTCCGCTGTACACTAAGAGTCCAGTTAGTGTGTCACTACACACTGTGATAGGTTTCCAGCCTTTGTTTTCCAGGTTTCCTTTTTAGATTGCCCATGCTAACGTGTATATTTCGTTTTCGACAGGTGAAAAAATTCAACACCAAGAAAACTGGTCAGGATGAGTGGTACACCAAATCGTGGAAATGCCTCAAGCACATCCTCTCCTCCACCGATAAGCATGTGAGCGAGGATGAGAGGACAAAGAACTTCGGCAAGGATACCGAAAAATATTTCGAGGAATTTTTGAGGGGGAAAAAGCAGCCCAAGGACCTGAACCTCGTCCTGCACGGCAAGTATGTGCGGTTTGGAATGCTGGAACATGCATTCCATGGTCCACCAAAAGGGGATGATGACACCGAATAATTAGGACCACCGCTTACGTAGTAGTTAGTGAGGACTAGTAGGAGGACTAGTAGCAGGTTAGTAACATATTTGTTTTTGTATAATAACAACTAGCCTGTCTCGTACGTCTTCATTGCTTCTTTTTGTCATTGTTTTTGCTGATTTAGTGCACTGCGTGAAACTCGTTTCTTTGTGGTTAGTGTGCTGTTAGTAATATATTAACGATATCTTAACGACAGACTATCTGTATACTAACCATCCGTTAATACCCAAAGTTAGTGTGTCGTTAGTGTAGTGTTAGTGGTATATTAACGATATCCTAACGACACACTATCTGTATACTAACCATCCGTTAATGCTCAAAGTTAGTGTGTCGTTAGTGTGCTGTTAGTGTAGTGTTAGTGGTATATTAACGATATCCTAACGACACACTATCTGTATACTAACCATCCGTTAATGCTCAAAGTTAGTGTGTCGTTAGTGTGCTGTTAGTGTAGTGTTAGTGGTATATTAACGATATCCTAACGACACACTATCTGTATACTAACCATCTGTTAATGCTCAAAGTTAGTGTGTCGTTAGTGTGCTGTTAGTGTAGTGTTAGTGGTATATTAACGATATCCTAACGACACACTATCTGTATACTAACCATCCGTTAATGCTCAAAGTTAGTGTGTCGTTAGTGTGTAGGTTAGTGTGCCGTTAGTGTGCCTGTTAGTGTGGCGGTTAATGTCCTAACCACGCGTTAACCGACTTAGTTAGTGTGTCGTTAAGGTGCCGTTAAGGTATGTTGCACAGAATGTATGCCCTAACGGCACCTTACCGACGCAGTTAAGGTGCTATTAGTGTATGTACAGGCACACTAACGCGCCGTACTCTTATACAGTTAGTGTGTCGTTAGTATATCGTTAGTGCACGTACTAACGTTTTCTAAAATGGTAGGGCACAACTAGCAGAGTGGATCACCAGTTCCAGCGGCTACACTCAGCAAGTCGCGCGACGTCTTAGCCATCAGGACTGGGAAGAACGACTGCAACGCATGTGCAGCCAGGGGCAGAAAGGTACGCAGGGGCTAGGCACCGCCGACGCCGTTCCACGTCGCAGACAGTGGAAGCTGGCCTCCATGAAGCTCGCGGGCTATGAGGCGCGTCATCGGCAGGCCTTTTCAAGACCTGGAGGCAAGCCAGCAGAGACAAGCTCAGCTCCAGAATGGGCACCAGTGGCGAAGGAGAAAGAGATGAGGCTGCCTAAGCTGCCCGACACTACGAGATTGGTTGCCATGCTAGCCAGCGTAACCAACCAGGAGTCACTTCGAGAAAGATACCCCGACATACACGAGGACGAGCTATGCCTCGCGTGGGTCAAGACCGGAGGAAGAGTGGAGGTGCCCAAGGAGGAGTACCACAGGGTGAGGAAGAGAGCAGCGCGTCACCGTTGGGACGAGCTCATGGGCGAGTTGTACATGGTCACCGTCAGTGGTAAGAAGGAGCTGCTGGTGCCCAAGCCCTGTGACAGGATTCAGCTGGTGCGTGAGCACCATGAGAGGACGGGCCATTGGGGCATCAGGCGGACACTGAACTTGTTGTGGCAACGCCATTACTGGGCAGGCATGAAACAGGATGTGCGAGCGGTGGTCACTCAGTGTCAGACTTGTCAGAGGGTGAAGACGCACTATGCACGGGAGGAGGCGATGCTCACGCCGCTGGAAATCAAGTCCTTCATGTACCGCTGGTCCCTGGATTTAGCTTGGCCTACGAAGCGCATCACGAAGGCTAGGAACCAACGCGTCTTGGTCATGATTGAGCACTATACGCGATTCGTCGTGTGCGTTCCAATCCCTGATAAGGAGGCCGCCACCATCGCCAGCGCATTTCGCAATCATGTTTTATCCGTGTTTGGGGCGCCCGCAGAATGCCTTGTGGACGGGGGCACAGAGTTTGAGGGTGAGTTCTCTGCTCTATGCAAGCAGTGTCTCATTGACCGGAGAGTGACTTCACCGAGTTCCCCAGAGAGCAATGGCTTGACTGAACGGGTGGTACGCACCCTCAAATTTTGCTTCAAGAAGTTGGCCCTCGACAAGGGCCTGGACTTCGAGTGGGATGAGATGCTCTGGTCACTCGTACTCAGCTACAACGCAGCTAAACAGCAGTCGACTGGAGTGGCGCCATTCACCTTGCTGTTCGCTCAGGAAGCCACGGTGCCACCGGATCTTCGTGCTCGACCCGAGTTGGACTTTGGGAAGCAGGAGGAGAAGACACTGGCTGAGGACCTGTTACAGCGAGCAGCCATCGTGAAGAGGCTCATGGTACATGCAGGGTGCAACCTAGAGATCGCCCAGCACCGCGACACCTTGCGATACGAGCACAGGAGGAGTGGCAGCTACGAGCCGAGGCCGCACCAGTTCAAGGCAGGTGATTTCGTATACATACGACAACAACCGCGCTCTGGCATGGAGGTGGCCACCAAGCCAGCCATCCTGAAGATAGTCAAGGTGCAAAGAGATGGGGTGGTAGTGTTGGAGGACAGCACGAAGCTACGGGAGAAGAGCACAGTGCAGAACATCGCACCATGTCACCTACAAGTGAAAGATCAATACGACTGCAGTGCAGCCATCCCCAGCAAGCACCTCGCGTGTGAGGCGTGCATGCGGACAGATGGGGAGGCAGCCATGTTGTTGTGTGACACCTGTAACCATGGTTATCACACGTGGTGTCTGAATCCAGCGCTGGATGGAATACCTGAAGGAGATTGGCAATGTCCCAAGTGCTTAGGTGGGACCGTAGTGGCAACTGCCGCCGAGGTGAGTACGTCGATCGTCGAGAAGATGGCTGCCATGGAGCTGCAGCTGAGAGAGAAGCTGGGCTCAGATGTGGTATTGTTGCCTGCAGACGTGGGTCCACATCGTGCAGTGAAGTCGGGGCGTGAAGACCCATGGCAGGCGCTTACGTCGCGGCAGATGCTCAGGAAAGAAGGGAGCATGGGGGATCTTCCTGACAGAGTGGCCTGGGGAAACCAGGAGGAGCTCAGCAGAGTGATCACAGAAGTGATGCCAGGATTCTGGCATGAGGGCCATCGTACCATCCTGAGCAGAAAGTGTGCAGAACAGCACACTCGCGCGAGAAGTCTCCGCAAGGCGTCCACAGTGCAGGCCATGAGCCCCGAGGAGGTACAGAAGAGAGGGGATGTGACGCAGTTGAGCAGAGCTCAGGTGAAAATTGCCAGTCAATTGGATTGGGGCTTAGAGTTGGTGATGACGGTTCCTCAGGAGGTCAGACGTTTGGCGCACGAGGTGACTTGGGAGAAGATCACACAGGTCTGGGATCCCTGGGCTGGCACAGGTGTCATTGGCAAGGTTATGTCACTGGAATGGCCTCACCTGAAGGTTATGAACAATGATTGGAACCCGCAGCTGAAATGGCACGAAGCCCTTAATGCTTTACAACCGGGCAATTATCGCGCCTGGAAGGAGAAGTATGGAGTGTGCGACGCGGTGGTGACCTCACCCTGGTTCGCATTGTTGGATATTGCGTTGCCATTGGCAGTGCTGGCCAGCCGAGTGGTGGCTTGTATTCATGTGCCATCGCACTATATGACAGATATGACAGAAAGCAGGGCACAATACTTGCGTAAGTTGTGTCACGCTGGACACTTACATGTGATTGGGCACTTAGAGCATGGGCCTATTGGCAGAAGATGCATGTGGGTCATGGTGTTTCGCAATCCTTTGACACGGGCCAGGATGTTACGAGGAGGAGAAGCTTCTGGAGTGGGTATGTTTACCTTCAGCATGGGCAAGTTCGCGATGGACGGTGTTACAACAGAAGATGCTGAGCAAGCTCTTGTTTAATGTCTGTGCTACCAGTGGCAGCTACAGATGGGGGATGTTGAGAAAAAGAGCTTGCATAAGTTGTGAGAAGAGGAAGGAGATATCAAAAATTTTGAGATTTTGTGTAGTTACAGTAGCAAGCCAACTGTGCAGTCATATAAGGCAACATATGCAGAGCCGAGCTAGTGTTATGGAAGCGCTGACAATAAGTAAGACTGTTTAGTAGTAGGGCTAGAGAGTTATGCTTTGTGTGGACGCTTCGTGCATAAGTTCGCGACAGCTGTCACAAACCACGGCTTATCGTGTACCTCAGCCGGGTTGTGACACTTGCTGTAGCAGTCTCTGTGACGAACATATGACACGCGCTGTACGGTACGCGTGAGGAGTTATGACAGTGAAGAGATACGGAAAGATAAGCGGGTGTTACACTTGTTCAGAGATAGTGAGAATAAGTAGGGCGGCGTGGAAGAGTGCGAGGTAGACGCTCATTTTTGTTTTGCCTTCGTAACAGTGATTCCGAAAATAGCCAGGACTCGCTTAAGACCGCGAAAACAGCAGTGTTATGAGATAATTTGTAAGATACAGTATTCTTCTGCTTGTAAAGATATACATTTGTGGGACTTGCTCTTGTACGATAGCGTCAGAACTGTAATTAACAGTCTTTTTCAGAGATATCAAAATTTTTGAGATTTTGTGTAGTTACAGTAGCAAGCCAACTGTGCAGTCATATAAGGCAACATATGCAGAGCCGAGCTAGTGTTATGGAAGCGCTGACAATAAGTAAGACTGTTCAGTAGTAGGGCTAGAGAGTTATGCTTTGTGTGAACGCTTCGTGCATAAGTTCGCGACAGTGACCGTCACCAGTAGACGGGAAACACCCGTTAGTATTTATGTGTACCTCTTTTATCAATCTGAGACTTTTACCGTTCTGATATCGAAACCCTTAACTCAGGGTTTATTCTCCGTTATCCGATATATACACACCCGACTATATATCTGACAATGCTCGCGCGTACAAATATATATATGCTTGACTTTGGGTGGGCATCAGCTGTCTGCCTGCCTGCATGTTGCAAATGCTGGGTTCCATTTTGATAGGATGCATAGCGTTCAATTTTGGCGGTGAAGGAAAAAGCCGACTTGCTACTATTAAATTTACACGGCACCCTACCCTTAAAAATAAACGGGCCAGTTTTGCTTTCAAAAAGTTGTGCAGCTCTACAGTGTCACTGTAACGTTCAGCGATCACCGATTTGATCGTGAACATCGAGTTCAACACGTCCAAATTGTCCATCGTTCCGAAGATCTAAACTTCCGATCGGAGCGTCGTTCGCAGCTCCAGCTTTCATGACATTCCTTCATTCCGATTCGTCACCTTTCAGTCACAGTCAGAGTCTCATGGTCGAATGGTCATAAAATAGAGAACTTTTTGTATATACGAGTTTTAAAACACCAGCACCATCACCATCACCAGTTCAACCGTAACAGCTAAAATATTAGGGGACATACGAGAGTCTTCACACGATCGTGGAACTTCGCGCCTTGTCTGAAAACCGTTGGCCGGAGAATCTTCGTGCACAAACTCCTCAAGTTCGTCCGAAATGGATACAACCGAAGTTGCAGCGACACTAGACAGTGTCAACTCGGACTTGTCAAGCAGCATCGTAAGCATCACCAAATCTTATCAAACTGAAATCCAGCGCCATCATGACCTCCATCGTCAACTCTCTGAACGTCTAGCCGCTGTTGAGGCTTGGTGAGGCACTACTACTCTCTTCGACGACTTTTGTTTATATTACAATTTGCAGGTAGCACAGTATATCGCAGCAATGATGGGAACTAATTTCACATAGACTCTACTTTCCTTGTCCGACACTCCTTTTGAGTAACTTTGTTGTCCCTGATCATTGGATTCCGTTTATACCGAGCTTGAATCAGGAAAGAAGAACGTACGGGGGCTTCTGTGGATAGCTTGGTTGACGGTTTGATCGACAGCGTCGCCGAGCTAGAAGCGCACGACGAAGTGGCGTCCAAAATCAAAGCCGATACTTTCAACTTTTTGGACTTGACAGACGAAATTATAATTTTGGTAAGAAACGGTGCAATTCCAAGCGATAGAGTGAGAGTGAGGGAGTGGGTGAGTGGATTTGTTTGCGAGAGAGAGAGAGAGAGAGAGAGCGAGCGAGAGTGTGTGTGTGTGCACGCGCCAGGCGGGGGGCTTGAGGCTGCAAGGTTGCCGAGAAAACTACAGGGAAAGGGTGAAGGCAAATTCCACATTTGCGTGCAAGTTTGAACTTTGAGTCACGTTCTTGTGCACGTTGCATGGCATGAGTGATGGAAAACTGAGATTTTGTTGTGATCTGTTTTGTGTGGGGTTTGAAACTTCGGGCGCTTTTCGAGTCTTTCAATTTGTGTGTGCGATTGTAATTCCTGAGAGGTGAACAGCTTTCGCAGCTCTGCACCTCTTCATATGCTCGGAACGGGGCTTCAAATATGTGCTTAGGACTTTTGGGACGGAGAATCAAAGCTTTATGCGCATCTCTCTTGCGAGCTCTGCTATGAAATGTCCTTGTGCATAAGGGAAAAGAAGCGACCTGCACAGTGACGTCGACCTATTTCGTGTGCTGTTACTGGGGCGCGAGCTTAGGTGCTATCTTCGTTGCAAGACTGCAAGTCTTTATGCACTATTGTGCAAACGTGCCGGCGCGTCCGACATCTGGAGCTGAAAGAATGTCGCGGGTGCGAACCTTCTACGAAAGTTGTGCACCACCTTGAGCTTCCAGCTTTTGCGAGGCGATTAGCCTTTTCCTCCATAGCTTAGTTTTGCTCGCATAGGGTTGTTCCTGCCCTTTGCCAAAGTTGACGTGCACTGCGTGCAACGCAATTTTGGCATCTTGCACCGGTGTTGTAGAACGAGAGCCGCCGTCGTACAACTTCCACGGCGGCGACTTTGGCGCAGGAGTTGTTGGCAGCCGCTGTGCGAGTCCGAGTGGCGAATCCGCTGCTCTGACCCCTCAGAGGTGAGTGCATCCTCACGGCCGCCTGTCCTCTATCCGATATCGTGCTGACTCAGTAGAAGGGGATCACGAGCCCTCGTGTGTTGGAGGAGCATGTAGCAATCGTCGGTCCAAATCTGCGCGTGACGTCTCGAAGACCTCAGAAATCCGACACACTCTCACAAAGGGCGTTCGCCAAGGGCACCCGTTCGTGCTTCGCGGTAATGGAGCCCCTTCACCCGGCAGCCGCCTTGTTCTTTTAGCAGCCAACAGCCCGAACTTAGAAACTTACCTCTCCTCCACCTTCCGGAGCGACTCCTTCTATTTGATGTGTCAAAGACGGGGATCCGAGTGCAACCCGCGATTTGCCTGTGCTTCGTGTCTGAAAGTCTGGATTTCCTATGCCGAATGTCTCCGGCGGGCTTACTGCTGGTGATGCAGCTCTATGGCCCACACAGAACCCCTATTAATCACAGCCCAAAGCTGACCTCAGGTGGCCTGTCTGGAGACCCACCTCGGCATAATGGACTACTTCGAGGAGGAGGTCTTCAACGAGCTCATACAGAGATTCGGTGAGAGGTGCGTGTGCGTGCAGCGGGGCAAGCCAGCCGCTCAGCGCCTCCCTCCACCGTTCTGTCCGTCCTGACGCTCCCTCCTGGTTGATTTCAGCTCCACCTTTATGAGCACCTGTCCCTCCAGCCTCTGCCTTGATAAGTGTTCCGAAAATGTCCCTCACTGAACGACCTGCATCCCTAGGGAACCGCCGTCAGTGTATTATACTTGGGTGCAGCCTGGCAGTACGGTGACTGAGAACATCGTCTCAGACATGGATGGAATGCCCTCGAGTCGGATGATACCATCCATGTCGCGATATGGAATACATTCCTTGTCCAGGATCATTTTTTACGATATTTCCCAAAAAGTTGGAATGTTCTGACCGGTCCGATGGAGGCTCCTCGACGAGAGCTCGATCGTTTTGAAATACTCACGAGGACGGTGGGCGGCTTGGTAAGTTCCATCAAAGTTTGATCGAACGGTCTGAAACAGACATGGATGGTATTCAGCTCGAGAGGGATGGTATTCGGGCCGAATACCATCCTCCACAGACGTCATTCTCAATAACAGCACTGCTCGGAGAGCTCGAAAATGAGCTTTCGCAAGCGCTGGCCCACACAAGATGGCCGAATCTGGCTTCCCAAGGGGCAGTGTGATGTGGATACTCAGAAGAGTGGGCGCCGTCTGCTTGTATACTGCGGGGTGACAGGTACGACTCACAAGGGAACGTGGCCTCTGAAATCTGGGATGGCGGGGCGTCCGGGGACGGCAGCTGGAAGGCTGCATACAGGTCTCTACGAGGCTCCGCCATCCCCCTCTCAGTTGCTCCCCAGCACGCAAACCTCCTCGCCTCCCGTGTCGCTCTTGTGCTGTTGCCGAACTCAGCTGACGGTGTCCTCCACAGCGCCCTCGTACATCCCAGACACGTGGCACCAGGGTGCACCATGGGGCCCCTGGGAGCGAACGAGATGCTTGCATCTCTGAAGGTCCAAAGGCGCTCAAACACGTCACGAATGTGCGCCGAAACTCACAACCTACGTCTCCTCCCCGGATGAGCCTGTGACTGAACCCCTGATGGTGGCAGGGACCGGCACATCGGATGGGGGAAGGTGCTGAGCGGCTTTGACTACCTGCGCCGCGCGGGTTTCCCCTCTGAGGTGGCTGGGCGCCACCACCGCTACGAGATCATGACCTCGGTGCGATATGCACACCTGCTGACTCAGCGTTCGGAGGGCGAGTGAGGCCCTCTCCCTCCCTAATCCACTCCTGCCCCTAGAGGCTGTGGACCGAGTTCCATCACAAGCGCTTAACGCAAAGGAAGAGTGATCCCAACATCCATAGAGCGTCACTGCTGAATGGAGAATGCACTCTGCTGACAGCGAGTCCTTGCGACCGCCTTGCGATCAGTTGGTGAAGAGGAGCGCATCGTGCGGTAACAGAAGCGCCCGCAAGCATGCCCTTCAGTACAGATCCGCCCTCGTGGCCCTCGTGGCTCTCCTGGTGGGCTGGCTCCTCCCTTGCCCCCTTCACGTCTGCCTTCTCCCCTCGCCCTCGCCGCATTTGCAGAGCGTGTCACCACATAAATGAATGACACGGCCCAGTCCATTTATGTCGGGTTTCGGCCGCCTTTCGACAAGGGCCAAGCTACGCCCACATGCATACCCACATCAGGACATCATAGGGGGGATGGAAAGAACAAGAATTATGAAATACCTATTTTTCGTCAGTGGCTCGAAGAGTGCGAAGGTCCGTGGCTCGGAGAGTGCCAATGAGGGCATGGAAGGTCTGTGGCTTGGAGAGTGCCAACGGGGGCATCTCAAGGTCTGTGGCTCGAGAGTGCGAGGTCTGTGGCTCGGAGAGTGCCAACGGGGCATGGAAGGGTCTGTGGCTTGAAAGTGCCAACGGGGCATCTCAATGTCGTGGCTCGAAGAGTGCGAAGGTCCGTGGCTCGGAGAGTGCCAATGAGGGCATGGAAGGGTCTGTGGCTCGGAGAGTGCCAACGGGGGCATCTCAATGTTTGTGGCTCGAAGAGTGCGAAGGAGGGCGTGTGAAGGTCTGTTGCTCAGAAAGTGCGAAGGGGGGCACGCGGGGATGCGCAGGAAAATGGAAGCACTGCTGTCCAGCAGCAGGCTGCGGGAGCAATGGCCAACATGCTGCTTGGTGTACGCGCATACCAGAAAGAGGTGACCCCCACCTGTCAATGCTCGTGGAAGGATGTCCTTCACGCTGGGACGGGCCTGAGGGGATCTCCGCGCCCTTGCCTTCTGAATTTCACGACCTCGCCCCCACTGGCGGTGTCACGGAGATTGCTGCCATGGAACCAGTAGTTGGACCAAGAGGTGCTGCCCGCCCTGCAGCCAACAGAGTGGTCTCAGGGGTGCATCAAGGGTTAACCGAGTCAGCAGGCGACCACAGTGGCAGATAGTGCAATTGAGAGAAAATCTATCACTGTGGAGGATTTAGCAATGACATTTGAAAGCACTTTGCTTAGGTAAGATGAAATTCCTTCATGTGTGGAATATGGGCATCGCTGACAGCGTAGATGTAAATGCTATCCCTGCATCGCCGGAAAAAGAAAAAAGAAAAAGAAAAAAGAAAAAACCACGCCCGTCGGGCGTATGAGTAAATTAATTTCCCCGGCCCTACTCTGGGCCGGACCGCCACATGTGGCGGCCTTAATGGGGCAATTTACACTGGGTGGTTCTTATCTTTTTCATCCTCTTGCTTTTCTTGTCTGAGTCTTCTGTATAGCTGGTATGTGCTGTGTGCGTAGTTCACCGCCAGGTCGTGTATTCTTTGTAGTGCCTGTATGGCTTCTTTTCTGTCGAGCCCAAGTTGCTCGAGTATGTTTCGGTTGTGCTCGTACACCGTGCCTGTTCTGCCCACTGCAAAGACATGGAGTTTGGCACGGAATCCGTGCCTACGTAGCAATTGTAGCAGTGGTCCATATTTCATGTATTTTTCCAAGAGCTTGGGTCCCCATTTTTCGTCGTCGGTGTGGGCCACCTCAATGAGGTGTAGGTTTTTGACTCTTGCTGGTGCTTCCTGTTGTGTGCATTCCCACCCTTCCTCTAGGTCCTCCAGGCCCTCTATCATGACTATGTCTACAAAGCTCGGTACTGTGTCGGGCCCATCGTTCCTGCCTGGGTTGTCCTTTCCGTCGTGTCTGCATTGTCCTCTGGTGAGTATGTAGTTCGGAAGTACTCTTGGCTTAACCCCTGGGTCCCTCTTTTTTCCGGTGTAGGCGAGGACTTTGCATCCTCCTTTCCTATGGTGGTCAAGTATGTGTTTAAGTTCGTCTGCGTGGGCATCCGCCCTATCCGAGAACATTCCCCGCATTTGTGGGTTGTCGCATCCACCTAGGGCGTGCCCCACTCTCATGAGGAAGCCCTTTGCGTAATCCACTGCTTTGTGTCGACATCCTTCCAGGGTGCACTTTCCATTTCCCCCGGCTGAGTTTTTCGCCGTCTCATAGTCTTGTGCTGGCAGTATTCTCAGTCTGCATTTGAGTATTGTTTTCCGTGCCGCAAAGGTGGCTCGTTTCCAGAAGCCGTTCGCTATTTTGTGTAGTGGCTTGTCTCCCTTGAGGTGCCCCATTGTTTCGTTCAGCCAGTTGTCGGTGGCCTTGCCTTCTTGAACCGGGGGGGCGTTCCTGTTTTTCGTTCTGTTGTGTGTCATGTCGTGCTTTCGTTGTTTCCATCTTGTTCTTGGTAACGGGTCCTCCATCATCGCATGGACTCTGGACTCCTCCGTGACCCGGTCATGGTGCGCTTGTCTTTCATTTGCCGGCCTCTCTTGAGGCGCTTCACGTTGTTCAATGAGTTCATTGAGCATCCCAAAAATTTCCTCGTCATTGTGTTCCTCTTGGGTCATTTCAAGTCTCTCCGCGAGTTCGTTGAGTTCCTCAAATCATCGCACTGCATCGCCGGACAAAATATAACAATGCTCTATCGCCACATCGCTGGACGAACCAGACTAATACTGCTATCTTTTCGCCGGATAAAATAGAGCAATACTGCGATCTCCACATCGCCGGACAAAATAGATCAATACTTCTACCGCCACATCACTGAGAAATACAACAATACTCCTATTTCCACATCGCCGGACAAAATAGAACAATACTGCTATCGCCACATCGCTGGAGAATTAGAACAATACCTCTATCGCCACATCTCTGGAGAAATAGAACAATACTCCTATTTCCACATCCCCGGACAAAATAAAACAACACTGCTATCTCCACATCGCTGGAGAAATAGAACAA
>LGRX02019652.1:16053-29351 GCA_001247695.2 Cymbomonas tetramitiformis | reverse complement strand
ATTAGTGGGGATTATGAGATGAGCAGCTTGCGGTGAGCGACTTTGAGCCGCAGCTATGGGGTGCCGGCTTGGAATGGGTTTCGTCGTCGCAATGTCCATTCACAGTTTTCTGCACGCTCTGATCCCGCCTGCTACCGTATTTTGGGCTGGTGACCTTGGCACCTTTGACTTCGACGACATCTTCCTTTGCCCCTTGCTTGCATGGCTACACCGTTCCGTCCGTATCTGTGACGTCGCATTTTCCCCGCGACCCTACCCAAACGTGCTGCAGCGTACCGCCTCCCGACAGGCTTATCTAAGAATGGGAGTCATTACGAGATCCAAAAAGTCCCTCACGAGGGACAGCGACATCGACGCCTCTCCGAGGTTAATCGACGGGGTGCGGAACACACCAACGGCGGCTACGCCTTCTGTTCCTACCCCCAACCCTGCATCGAACGAAGACGCGGACGTGGCCGTCAGACGTTACCTGCAGGAGCAGTCCAAGCTCGTCGACGAGATCTACAAGACGCGATTACATCGAGCTTGGGCCAAGAGTATCCGTGAGGATATTCTTGGCGACAAGAAACATCATTTTCGCGGTACGGACGACGCTGGCCTTCTGTCCGACCTGGTGGTGCAGCTGCGTACGGAGTTTCAGTCGGCTGGTCTGGAGCTACGTGCCTTTGACCTCGACGACCCTCTGCCACCCGTGGTCAACAGGGTGAATGGGCTTCTCTAATACGTTCTTGCCCTGGTGATTGAGAAGCACAGCAACGCGTTCGTCTGGCTGACTGGTACCGATTCTTCGACTGCCCGAGATGGACGGCGAGCCCTTGTCGACATCATCAAGGGTTGTGTTCCAGTGGCGCTACGGGAGTCGCAGCAGGAGGAGCACGCCGCGTTGCGTTATCCCGCAAACGTTGACCCGCAGCCGATTTTGGCTAAGGAGCAACGTTTGGTGCGGGATAACCGAGCTTCCGACTGGACGCCGACCGAGGCCACGAGGAAGTTATCCCTCTACACCCGACTCGACCCCGTGTTCTACGCTGCGGTGAAGGTCCGCTATCCCATGGCCGCTGACTTGACTCATGTGTCACTAATTTCGCTCCGTTCCATGGTTGTGGAAATTTACCAGGCTTGGGCACAGACGGGCGGGGGGAAGACGGCTTCTGGCGCGGACGGCATCTCCGCGCACCTAATGTCTAGCAGCGAGTACGACGCGCTGCTGCAGAAGATCACGGAGCTGAAGGAGCTCGTTCAGAAGCAACACGGTGAGGCCGCTCCGGTGGTGCGGCAACAGCGGGAGCGGGTGCAGCAGCGGCAGCAGCAGCGGCGGGGGCAGCAGCCGCGAGGATTCCGTGTGGGGACCCACAAAGGTGGTGCGGCGGCATCGGCATCCGCCGTGCCGGCCCCTGCTATGCCTGTCTCGCAGGGAAATGTTAGGGCTTCGCTAGCAAGCGAATAGATATATGATATAAGGCGAGGCTATTATTGAACGTTGATAGCTCACGCAGCGTATGTGTGGATATGAGTGCAGCGCTTCTCCAGAAGTGACTGCTGTAGCTCAATGCTACCTCATATTACTCAATGTCCCGCATCTCATAGATGCTACCACAATTGGGTTGTGAACCCGAGACATTGGTTGAACAATCAGTATCGGCTGAACGAATAAGCCATATGATACTCGCATGCTTGTTCAGAACATGCTTGAAGCGAAGATGAGTTTTCTCCGAACACTTTCGGTTCTTCAAGACTTCATCTTGCTTTGCCATCTCGATGCCACAAACTGGCCTCTCGATGACAGGTGTCACTCAAGGTGAGTGAATGACAAATGATGACTGTACATGTCATAGTCGACCGTACGGTACTGACGACTGTCTGTCATTATAATATATGACATGACTCGACATGACATGACATGACATGACATGACATGACATGACATGGTATGACATGTCTGATAGGTATGACACGTATGACATGTATGACACATATGTCATCGGTCATAACCCTGACAGATCTCCCCTCTTAAGAGAGTTGTGACCTCACAACGGGCATACCTTTGTATATGTCTTTGATGTCTTTGTTGCTGCTGCTGGTACCAGTCTTCTTACACCGACGTGAGGCGTCCCTCATGGTGTTTTAGGATATTGGGGGGAACTGAGTCCACTTTAAACCCTCACCTTAGGCATTTAGCCTTACAGTTCTTAGGATGTAGCCCCCATGAATTGCGTATCGTATTTCAGAGTGACGTTTCAAGGTTTCCATGAATTGCGTATCGTATTTCAGAGTGACGATTCAAGGTATCCGAGGTTTACGTTACGGATATATTTGCGCTTGCCGTCGACGCCTTTGCGAACGATGATCGACGATTTAACGAACGATTCTCGGCCTTATATATACGACTGATCGACGAAAACCCTTGGGTACATGTTTCCACAGTTATATATAGTGCACCCAACCCTTCCTCCCCTCCTGAAGCTACTATGGAGGTTCATAGGCGGTCATGGGGAGCCCGATTTTTGGGGCTTGTTTTAATGCAAACGGAGTGGCCCTGCTTAACGGGATTGGACTTATAATCCTTTACCCGGTCTGCTCAACTCCTCAATATTTGGTCCGGTACGCGCGCTTTGACGAACATCTGTCGATTCAGAGTGGATTCGACACGTACTAATGTGAAATTCGTTTTAGTTATGTGTGTCAAGCATAACTCAGGATCACAACTCCGTCCACCTCAGTATTATCCGGTAGCACGGATTACTGGCTATAAGATCCGAATGACAAACCACGGTCTGGCAAAGGTAGCATTTAGCAGTTTTTATTTATCCACAGATATGATATCTCGCATATGTGCGTATCTGTGCAAAGGTATGATTTTGTACAAGGCTCACTACACCTTTAGCAAGGGAGGATCAATTTCCCGCTTCTATGCAACATAATGATAAAACATTAAGAGCAAGGTATATAGATGATCGACATGTATTAGTATATATTACAAGAAGTAAGGGCATTAGGCTTAATATAATGTTAGCCTTCATAGGCAGCTATCATGTCTGCTGCATTGGTCAGCTATGTGGCTTTGACCCAGGTGTCATGCTCAGGGTCGTAGCTTGCATATCGCACTAAATAGTACTTGACACCTCTAGTGATATTATCTGAGAGTATATGTGATATCTCAAACAGTGGTTGCCCTTCTTCGGTGATCATCTGTGGCAGAGGCAAAGGTGCTTGGATCGAGTCGTTATACAGCTCTATTCTGGATACAGGCTGTACCGGATGGATACGAATATCGAGATCCCCGAAATCTAACTCATAAGCACGTCCATGGCTGAGCACTTTGGATATGGTAAACGGCCCAATATATGGCTGTTTAAAGTGTCTGCCTGCCTCTGTCAAACCAGTCCATTGGATAAACTCGGTCCGTAAAAGAACTTTCGGCCCTACTGCATATTGCCGGGGCATGTGAGTCTTATTGAATCTGGCTTGGCTAATTTCTGCTGCTCGGGAGATGTTGTCTACCGCGTTGGCATGTACAGCCGAGTACTGGTCAAAATGATCTCGAATAGCATTCTGTATTGGAACAGGAGCTTCTGGCGGAATAGTGATTGCCAGGTCATGAGGCGAAAGTGGCTGCGCCATCGAGTCGAGATAGAATGGTGAATAACCAGTAGTTGCAGAAACTGTGTTGTTAATTGCAAACTGTTAGGGCTTCGCTAGCAAGCGAATATATATATGATATAAGGCGAGGCTATTATTGAACGTTAATAGCTCACGCAACGTATGTGTGGATATGAGTGCAGCGCTTCTCCAGAAGTGACTGCTGTAGCTCAATGCTACCTCATATTACTCAATGTCCCGCATCTCATAGATGCTACCACAATTGGGTTGTGAACCCGAGACATTGGTTGAACAATCAGTATCGGCCGAACGAATATGCCATATGATACTCGCATGCTTGTTCAGAACATGCTTGAAGCGAAGATGAGTTTTCTCCGAACACTTTCGGTTCTTCAAGACTTCATCTTGCTTCGCCATCTCGATGCCACAAACTGGCCTCTCGATGACAGGTGTCACTCAAGGTGAGTGAATGACAAATGATGATTGTACATGTCATAGTCGACCGTACTGACGACTGTCTGTCATTATAATATATGACATGACTCGACATGACATGACATGACATGACATGACATGACATGGTATGACATGTCTGACACGTATGACACGTATGACGTGTATGACACATATGTCATCGGTCATAACCCTGACAGGAAAGGGTGTGAAACCCGCGCCACTACAATCGGCGCGGGTAACCACCACAGCGGACGCGGACGGTGAGTTCGCTGGGTTCGTTCAGACCGTGAACCACGCCGCCATCGGGCAGGTTGATCTCACGGGTTACGACACGGACGATTACGAGGACCTCGCCGACGGCAGCTTCGTCGTGAAGCCGCGGACTTTGACAATTTCGGCAAATCATTCGTCAACGCCCGCAGCCCAAGCACCTCGCTCTGGTGGTGCTCTGGGAGATTGGCATGACGGTGCTCCCCGCAGCCACGGCTGCGGAAAGCCTCCGTGGGGCTTCCCCGCCCACGCGGGCTTATGGGGGATGCCGTTCCTTCTTTCCTTCATTCTCTTGATTTCGGTCATGGGAGTGGGAGCTGCCACCTTCACGGTGGCCAACGAAACCGACCTTCTGCAGGTGTCGGATGAGGAGGCACCGCTTGTTACGGTGCCGTGTGCTATTCCGCCTCGTCTCCACCGGCGGATACAGAGGCGGCAGGGCCTCTATATGGCTCCGGTGCCATGGCATCCCGGGCCGCCGCCGCCTGCCATGTTATTTGA
This sequence comes from Cymbomonas tetramitiformis, assembly GCA_001247695.2. Classification (NCBI taxonomy): domain Eukaryota; kingdom Viridiplantae; phylum Chlorophyta; class Pyramimonadophyceae; order Pyramimonadales; family Pyramimonadaceae; genus Cymbomonas; species Cymbomonas tetramitiformis. The sequence continues at coordinate 24,524 of LGRX02019652.1, read as the reverse complement.
GGACGGTCCTCCGCTGTCGCCGGCATCGTCTTCAGATGACGAGGCCCCACCGTCGGGCAGCACTTGGCAGCACCCCGGTGCGGTGCAGCCTCCCGTGATCGACGAATCAGCAACGCCGACTCCATCGAATTCTCTGGCGAATGATTTTCCAGTGGCCGACACCTTACACTTTGGCCGCCCCGTGTTGCTCCGCCGTAATACTGCGGGCTGCTACGGTGATCGATGTGGTGAAGGTGTTCCTCTGAACTCTGACCCCGAGTAGATCTCCTTCTGGCTCTGGCAGTGCACCACTTTCTGGTGGTGTAATGAGATGTACTTTGACCTCAACACGGTCTTCAATCTGGTTTTACTTTGACACCTTTGAATTCTTCAATCTGACTTACTGGCACAGAGCTTTTCAGTAGTTTAGCAGGACTTGCAATGCCTGTATGTTTTTTTCTCTTGTGCTGGTTAGAGGGATTCCAATTTGTGTATCAGAATGGCACAGTTGGATTAGCAGTTAGGACTTGTCACCCTGGCATTCTGACTCTCCTAGCCAGTCACCACCCACAGTGCTGGGGTGGTGTGCGATAATCTGTATAGGCAGCCCTGACAGGCAGGCCCCTATGATAGACCCCTAGGACCAACACTGGATTGCTGACCGATCTACAGGTTCGTGTTGTGACATACGCTGTGTCACAGGTAGGCTAGTTTCCGAGACCGTTGCGAGACCGTTCCGGGTATATCTAGCTTATGGTTTATTCATCTAAGGAGAGTTTATCTATACAGTTCGTGACCCTCTGATATCTAGTGAACTAGGATATTCCGGTATCTCATTCCCGCCCACACGCACCAGCGGGAATGCATAACTCACATCCTATTATTTTTCTCACGGTTTCTCAGGTTGAGCGCAATAGGAGGCATGTTTAACAACGTCTGCCGCCAAGTCTATTGACCCCCGAGTACTTTTAGTATTGGGTTTAGGTGTCTAGTTGGTCACTATGATGTCACATTTCTTGCGGAACCGCGTAACGACCCCGTTACGCGCCAAAATCGTAGGGTTTGTATACCCATCGTAACAGCGTGATACGGTGGGTAAACCCACCGATTTGGCAATAGACAAGAGTAACGCCTGCCTCTTTACACAATTCACAACGGGTGACCGGTGAAAACTCCACGCGTTTTGTGTAAGCACTCCACGCCGTGTTTTACTCCACATTTTTCGTGTCACGACTCCACGTGCGTCAGCGTCATCTCATGTCATGTCGCTTTTCGTTTCGTTTCTGTGACACAGAGGAGGAGGAATGTTCTCGCCCCGCTCGTGTCGCGATGTCATCTGTCGCTCGGTCAGATCGGTCAGATCCTGAAAAATGGTAGCGAGCGCAAGCAAGGCAAGCGGAGGGCAAGGGCGAGGGCAAGGGCAAAGGCAAGGGAAAGGGCTGAGGATAGCGGCAGTTGCATATAGTTTAGGAGCATACGAAAAATATTTTCGTTCAGAAATAGTTTTTATGTGCTTCTGGGATCGCTTAGGTACTAAGACCGCTGACGGGAAGGGCGGGTCGCAAGCATCTTTGAAGCATTCGCGTTTCAAAGATATTTGTATTTTGGGTGCGACTACCCAAATTACAAATCAGCCGAGCGCTTCCCGTTAGCGCGGGGTATTCAGCATCAAACTGTTGCATATTCATAAGGTTGCGACTTAGGATCCAAGCGCACAAAGGCATCGGGCGAGTATCTTGGACACGAACAAGATTCTACAAGCCGTGTTTTGGGTTTGGGTTTGAATCTACCCAAACCCAAAACTGCCTAGTAGAATAGGAGTTCTCGTGCGTTTCAGCACGCGAAACTCCGCATAAGTAATCATAACAGTAATATGAGTTGCGGTCCCGTCGTTCAAGGTCTAATGTTGAGAACTCGCGAGACGAGAGTATGTCAACATCGTGCGTTTTGGGTTTGGGTTTGAATCTACCCAAACCCAAAACTGCCTCGCACCGCTTGAGTTCTCGTGCGTTTCAACCGACGAAACTCAACACAAATATTCATATCAGTAGTATGAACTTATCTTGTGAAGCACAGGGCTTGGGTTGAAGCATAGGTGAAACAGATTGATATCCTACGAGACATGTCAGTCCAACCCAAACCCAAAACATGTCTCGCGAGTGTTGACATACTCTCGTCTCGCGAGTTCTTAACATCAGACCTTGAGCATCGGGAGCGGAATTCATATTACTGTTTTGAACATTTGTGCGGAGTTTCGCGTGCTGAAACGCACGAGAACCCCTATGCTGCTAGGCAGTTTTGCGTTTGGGTAGATTCAAACCGAAACCCAAAACGCACGATGTTGACATACTCTCGTCTCGCGAGTTCTCAACATTAGACCTTGAACGACGGGACCGCAACTCATATTACTGTTATGAATATTTATGCGGAGTTTTGCGTGCTAAGACGCACGAGAACTCCTATTCTGCTAGGCAGTTTTGGGTCTGGGTAGATTCAAACCCAAACCCAAAACAAGGCTTGTAGAATCTTGTTCGTGTCCAAGATACTCGCCCGATGCCTTTGTGCGCTTGGATCCTAAGTCGCAACCTTATGAATATGCAACAGTTTGATGCTGAATACCCCGCGCTAACGGGAAGCGCTCGGCTGATTTGTAATTTGGGTAGTCGCACCCAAAATACAAAACGCATCTTTGAAACGCGAATGCTTCAAAGATGCTTGCGACCCGCCCTTCCCGTCAGCGATATCAGTACCTAAGCGAGCCTAGAAGCACATAAAACTATTTCTGAACGAAAATATTTTTCATATGCTCCTAAACTATATGCAACTGCCGCTATCCTCAGCCCTTGCCCTTCGCTTGCATCTGCCTGCACGACACGAGCGGGGCGAGACGATGCGATGCATTCCTCCTCCTCGAGCGCACGAGCGGAGGGGAGGAGTGTTCTGCGACACACGCACGGGACACGGCAGCGGCACGACGCGACGGTCCTTCGCGAATGACCGTGATATGACATATGTCACATGCGTGGAGCGGTGACACGAAAAACGTGGAGCAAAACACAGCGTGGAGTGGTGACACAAAACGCGTGGGGTTTTCACCCTTTTTCCATTCACAACACATCCACACTATAGCCTACACTGCAGCCACCCGAGCTTCAACACCTTATTCCCAACAACCCCAATTATCCAGTCGACTCTAGGCCACCTTTAAGGAAAAGAAGGCTCTTATTCAAGAGTTGTCAATTTTTTTAATGGAGAACTCGACACCCCCACAACAAGCATTTCCAACGCCAAAACATTAATGAGATTGTCGAATGTTTCAACACAGCCAAACCTTCCGAATCTTGCTCGCAAGGTTCATTCCATAGCCACTAGCAAGACGCTTGCTCTTACCGTTCCTATAACTAGCAAGCATCCAACGTATCTCATTATTCTGGCCCACAATGCCCTGACAGTACTTGCACTTCACAATGAGGTGGCATGACGATGGGAGGACTGACTTCAGTGCCCTTTGCGGCCATCCTCTCTTTTAGTTATCACTTCTCGTACCGCTTCTGTCATTGTCATCATGTCACCCACCTCTGACACACAATAACGATTAGCATGTAAGAGCTGGCTGTCGTGGACTTGGCACTTGCCTTCATCCATATCCGTTTTCCAGTGAGCCAAGCCTTTTCAGCTCTGCTGACCAGGGGTTCTCCATGAATGCACGACGACCAACGACAACCTGTCACGCATGATGACCGACGATTGATGATCTACTATGCCATGCCATAATTATGACCGTCTCTCATTTCGGTCATTCAAACTCTAACACACTACGTAGACGTTTCGGTGCATTTCCACGAATTTTAAGGGTAGGGTGCCGTGAGTTTTCGACCTATTTAATTTCATAGCATTTTCCATATTTAGTAGATTTTAAAGTCTATTTAACTTGTAAAATCGCAGGGCGCAGTATAACCTATAGACCTTCTAACTTTGCACGTCTAGCGCCAGATTTTGAATAACTAAACATTTGATCGCTAGAATCTTTTCTCGATTTTTTTAATGGTTTATAAGACCTCAAATTAGCCGTAGATTATGGTGGGGTATCGGTCTATAGGTTATACTGCGCCCTGTGATTTTACAAGTTAAATAGACTTTAAAATCTACTAAATACGGAAAATGCTATGAAATTAAATAGGTTGAAAACTCACGGCACCCTACCCTTAAGAACTTGACATTTTACATTTTTTCGTCTACATCACAGAGTTTTTCGTGTACAAATAGTCATAGAGTGTACACGGGGGTGTGCCCCGGATTCGACGATTCAACCCCCAGACAAGAACGTGAGAATTCCAAGGGACGGGAAGGCCAAAAGACGCAGCGAGACGAGAGAAGGTGCCCGACTGATACCTGCAACTTATCACAGGACTATTTTTCTGCAGTCCAGTTTCCGGCATTGGCGCTGACACCAAAGCCATGCCACATACGTAAGCGCGCCTGAACATACTTTCAGCGCCTGCGGATGGCACAGACACGAGTGTTCATAACTCTCCTCGTGCATTTGATTTATGCGATCCCATATGTGCGCGGAGGTGAGTTCCCCTCAAGCTCGTTGCCGTGAAGATTCTGCATTACAGTTTGAGGCGCCTTCTCGCTACACTCCAAGCTCGAGACTCTGAGGATACTTACATGGTCGCCTTACCAGAGAGAAGATTGGAACATTGGGAAAGCACCAACAACGCTGGGCCTTTTGCGTCCTCTCGGACGGACGAAGATCTCTTTTGTGCGATGTTATGGTCCGAGACGCCAGGGTGCTGCAAGCAACCCATGGGATACTGCATTAACGGCATTCTCGATACGTGCTGTGAATATTTTGAAGCTTTTCTCAGTTCTAATTGCACTTGCTTTAACCAGGTCCAGAACCCTTCCTTCTTTTCCAACGGAAACAACTACTGCCGTCACTATCTTTGCCAAGCGATCCTTTTGTGAAAGTCTGATGTTGTTGGTATTGCTATTTTCATTAATGCGCAAACACGAACACGAGCATAAGAACAGGTACGGTGGTATCTCATGATGAATGCTATGAACCTGTCAGGTCGATTGATAAAGTATCCATCAAGAACGCAATTCTCTCCACCCGCACGATTGTTTTTCGACTGTCGGTGTTCCCATCGCAAAATATCCGTATATCTTTCGCACCTTTTAAGTTTTCAGAGCAAAACAAGGTCTTCAACTTGCTAAGCTCCTTTCATCAAGGAAGCAGCTGTGGAAAATTGTGCTAAAGCGTTTTTGTTTCTTCGTATGGGTAACGCTGAAAGTGGCGCCTGATGACCGATGGGCTTTTTGGACGATTTGCTTAAGAACCAGCATAGGCTCACCTTGCGTGCGAACGTCCGAATATTTGTCATTTGACAAAGTGCGCAAGCCTCGGCTTCTTGCGCCTTTGCAGGGAAATGGATGTGCCTTGCGTTGGGACATCTCACATTCCATGCAGGCTTTCACCCTCGAGTGTTATGGACGCAATGGCAGAAATTCGGCGCTCCCATACTGCGCAGGTAACACAACGGTTCAAACTTTCAAAACTTTTAGAACACGACTAGTTGGTACCATCATTGTATTGCAAATTCAGCGACAGTCGCAATGCTCCGAAGATCCGGAGAGTGCTCCGAGTTTGCAGTTGCGCGCGCCAAATAGTAAAGCACAGCGCAGGATTCTATACCTCGAGTTCCAACGTGAACCTGGAAACGCTTCACGGTAGCGTTACTACTGTCTACCTTCGGGACAGACCCGAAAATGTGTTTGCGTGTTTGCTGTGCATTTCTCACACAGGCGGCTCAGGTATCTGCGCATCGGTTACGGAAACAATGGTCAGAGACTGTGCAGCTATTGGAGAACTTTGTTGCGAGGCTGTTCTGAATTTCATATCACACAACTGGTGAGGGTCCCCTGTGGCATGGTTTTACATTTCGACCGATATCTTTCTTTTGTTGGTGTGGGTGTGGTGCATATGCATGACGCTTTCTGTTGCTTATATTGGCGTGCGCACTCAGGGGCTCTAGTTGAAATGAACAAGACTAGCTCGTTTGTTTTAGTACCTTTGGTATCTCACATTCACCGTGCAGGGGCTACCAAAACGAAGCACTCACATACTCGTGTAAGAATCGTGATTGATGCTGCGAACAGACTACAGATCCACAACCCTCCCTAGTTTCCAAGACAGCCGAGCCAAGCTTATTTTTGTGAAAGGAAACGGGTGGGGATCATATGCTTCCCGCAGTACATCCGATCCACTCATGGTTACCTATATACAAAACTTGGCGCAAAACTGGATGACTGCATTCACGATTGCAGAAATTTTCCACCGATTCGAGACTCTACCGAATTTCACTGCGACCATCCAAAATGCTCCCCAGCATGCTTTCTGGGCGCCGGAGACATGTCTTGCTGCTTTAACTGGATGGTTGAATGCTACCAATGCCCACAGCAAGTCCGACGTTGCAACAACGACTCGATCCAACACATCACTTGCGCATTGGGGGATGGGGATGATGACGATTCCTGCATCGCATTTCGATGTCGACCAGTGCGATGCAATATACGTGCAGATTCCCATTTGTTGCTTTCAGTCTGATTGCCCAACCGGCACGAGGGACATATGCTGCAGTTTCTTTTCACAATTGGGCGGAAACTCAACCTGCACATGCAATATGGTAAGCACACATGGATTTGCCTCTCCAATGCATAACTACATATCGGATTCCCATCATCTAAGTGCCATGGAAGTGACAAACAGAATGTTCGGGCCGCATCGATCACTATTATGGTCATATTAAGGATGGTGAGTGATGACATGGCTATTTGCTTGGGTTGAGGAATTCCACAGGAGGGCCTGGATCGGGATGCCACAAATACCATGAATGTGGGCACTGTGATGCACGCCGCACAACCATTTTGCGCAGCTGCAGGGCACCCTTACACCATGCCAAGTCCTGCCACTTGCGGAATGCTCATCATATCCACAAACGGTGTGCTACTCCAGCGCGCCTGCCTTTGATGCCTCAGGAGGATCAATGGAACGAAACTGTGGCAGCGCTCCGTCGTCCCCAGTGAAATCACAGAGCTGATTGAGGACCAAATCCTTGTGTCATTTGTATCCAAGCATATACACTGCTGCAGCTGCCCTCTAGAAATGGCATTGTGGAAACAAAGTTCGAACGATGTAGCAGATACGTCAGCTTTCTGCCGATGATCTCGGGCACAGAGCACGGGTGCAGCGTGCACCTACAATGCCCGCATCCCCATGCAGCGCTTGCTGTCTGGCTCTCACAGCATGCACCTTTCCCCGCGTCCCTCCTTTCGCGGGGGAGCATGCACCTCACAAACAATCCGACTCCGGTGACCAAGCCGTGCACAGCTTGTATGGGTCTCGATGCTCAATCGCGTTATATCGCGCGCACTGGGCTGGACATGGTTAAGACGTTGCGCCTGGCCGGCAACAGGAGACGCCTGCGACCAACGCTGGTCTTCGCTATACTCAGCTTGCAGCACATCTCAGCAGCAGCTTGACACGTCCACTTGCTGTGCGGAGATCAGCCGTATCCTGGACAGCGCATGCTTGTCATCACTGGGTGAGGCTTCCGTTACGTCCTCCCTCGTGGTGCCTTCCTATATGTCCTCCCGAGCTTTTGCTCTTCGAGCTTCCATTATGCACGCCCTGTATGCGGACAATTTGGATTTGCAGCTTTCACCTCCCACATGTGCAGTGCTACCCTACATCTGCCACCAAGTGGCTTGCATACTAGCTAGGGGTCACCGAGTGCTCCGCATAAACGATTTTAGATGTCTTCCCAAAGGCAAGGTGACTGCTACTGAAGCGTCGGCATCGAAGAGCTGATGAACGTGCGCCGAGTTTCGCGGCGAGCTTGCTGTCAACAAAATCGACTCGAACATACCTGATATCCTGGATGAACACACTCAATATTCTGGACTAATGAAACCCCACGGACTCCTGCAGTCAGGGCACCTTCAGCGTCCAAATTAGAAATGGCCGAACCTTTCGGAGCTGTGAGAATGGGGAGGAGGGCTGGTGTTGCGTCTTCGTAGATGTCATTCAACGGACGGTGGGAGTCCTATCGAGAGAGGAGGCGTCGCATCTGCTGGATGCCTTCCCTGCAATCTACGGGCAAGATGAAGCCGCCGAGAGCTTTCAGACATCTCTCCAGGAATGCCTCAGATGCGACAACATAATGGACCAGATTCCACCTTGCTGCTACGATCCAGGGCAGCAGTGTGATTGGGGAACTGGGGAGTTTCCAGATCGATGCTGCCCGCTGCTTAATCTGTACCACCGCCGCGAATGCTTCTGCAGCGTACGCTCTGCCCACATTGCTGCATGGAGATGCAACAGTGAAGATGTAAACTCGGCATGCCGCTATGCTGGCCGATTACAGTGTGACACAGGCTGAATGGAGGGTGACACGGGCTGAATGGAGGGTGGCACGGGCTGAATG
>LGRX02019652.1:0-12317 GCA_001247695.2 Cymbomonas tetramitiformis | reverse complement strand
GCTGAATGGAGGGTGACACAGGCTGAATGGAGGGCGATAGTGGAGGGTAGGATCCACCAGTGTTATTCCCTGTAACCATCACTTTTGGATTTGTCACTCCTGTGGTCTCCAGGGGTTCAACATGCTGGGACTCAGCCGATTGCTTGGCGGTCGGAGAGCAAAAATAAAGTGAAGCTGCGCATAGGGGGTTGGCGGTTCTTCACAATTCTTGTGCTGGTGCTGCAGAACGTGAGCTCCCTCAGTCTGCACAACAACGAGATCTACAAAACCTCAAACTTCCTGCTCGTCAACAGTTGGCGCAACCTGAACTGCCGGGTCCACCGCAGTAGTGGCGGTCTTCACAATTTCTCAGTTTTGATTGGCTGCAATGGCACCTGCCCTGCGGGTAGCTTTACAAGCTGCAGCGCTGTTTACCACAAGGGCTTGTCCTGCCAAGCCTGCCCGCCGGATTCATACATGGCTTCCTCCACGAATTGCACCAACAATGGCTGCACCTCTTGCCCAGCAAACAGGTGAGCGTCCCCTGCATTGTCGCGGTAGCGACTGCGCCTTGACCCGATGGATGTGCCTGATAACACGGACGCGCCACGTGGTTGCTGGGGTCAGAGAGGTATGCATCAAGGGAGGCAGCAGGGAGGGTGTGGAGTTCCGCCCGGGCAGCATGTTAAGTGGAGCGCTGTGATTGGCTCGCAGTGGCACAGGCGCGCTGGCTGCCATCTCTATCGACGACTGCGTCTGCAATGAGGGCTACATTGGCGAAGTCACAAATGAAGTCAGTCTTGTTGATTTATAAATCCACCCTTACCCTCTATTTGCACTGTCCTCGATGCATCCACTGACCCTCACCCTCTATCTGCACTGTCCTCGATGCATCCACTGACCCTCACCATCTATCTGCACTGTCCTCGATGCATCCACTGACCCTCACCCTCTATCTGCACTGTCCTCGATGCATCCACTGACCCTCACCCTCTATCTGCACTGTCCTCGAAGCCATCGATTTGCGCAAGCTGAGGTCAGATATTCATCGCGGCGCATCATTCTGGCCCAGCAGACCGAGGCCTAGGCTGCAGCTCCGTGCCGAGGTCGCCACCTCTCGGCGGCGCGCGCCGCATGCCGCCTGCACTGACACCCCTTAAGTTGACGAAGGGCCACAGAGGGCGAGGGGCTGCACGATGGGGGGGTGGGCGCACTCAGAACACAGATGCTGCTGGAGAGCTGGAGTGCCACGATTGTGGGGAGCTCCATGATTTGGGGATCACCTGCCGAGGTGCAACCTCACAAGAAACTTCGCATGCCAAATCCGAATATACGGGGGGCGTGCGCACGGCTGGCTGCCACCGTCGTGTTCGCATGCCGATGATCCCGCTGCTGTGCACGCCGGATTATATTTCACCAGCGTTGATCTTGTGGTTGTGCACGCCGGATTATATTTCACCAGCGTTGATCTTGTGGTTGTGCACGCCGGATTATATTTCACCTGCGTTGATCTTGTGGTTGTGCACGCCGGATATATTTCACCTGCGTCGATTCCACAGGGCCATATCTCCCCATCGTTCACGAGGCCACACCTCACGGATGGACACACCGGGCTGGACCACGGCTACCCTGGGATCTCCCATCACAAAATTGCATCATCGAATTGTGAGAACGCATTGAGAGGGAGCCGCGGTCAAAGGTCAAAGATTTCACAATGACTATATCTCGTCTCTTTGGCAGGTGAATCCATGAACATTTCGATTGCAGGCTACTACAAGCCTTCCAACTCGTACCAGGTCTGCCACGGACCGGTCTGAGCTGAGAATTTGTGTCCCTCTCCCCTATGCCCCATGCAGATGCACTCGTTGTGCAGTGCAGAGGTGAGGATCGAAGGGTCACCTCCCTTCCCCGAGCCGCATCATCAAACAGGCTGGGTTATATCACGCCACATGCCCTCGATTCCCCTGGACCTTCGAGCCCGAGGCTGTGTGCTGGCTGCAGCACGCGCTTCCCGGGTTGATGGGTGAGCCGTACACACAGCGAGGCAGCCTCATGATGCCATCACAGAATTAAGGGCCCGATGCTCACAGCATCTACGGGCATCACTCTTCAGACACAGAGCAGGGCGGTCTCAGAGCAGGGTGGTCTCAGACACAGGGCGGTCTCAGAGCAGGGTGGTCTCAGAGCAGGGTGGTCTCAGACACAGGGCGGTCTCAGAGCAGGGCGGTCTCAGACACAGGCGGTCTCAGAGCAGGGTGGTCTCGGCACGGAGCGGTCTCAGAGCAGGGTGGTCTCAGAGCAGGGTGGTCTCAGACACACGGTCTCAGGCAGGGTGGTCTCAGGTCTCAGCAGGCGGTATCAGAGCAGGGTGGTCTCTCAGAGCAGGGGCGAGCAGGGTGGTCTCAGAGCAGGGCGGTCTCAGAGCAGGGTGGTCTCAGAGCAGGGTGGCCGCTGAAGATACCCTGTGCGGGGTGGGCAGGTGTACCCCTGCACGGACATGGTGGAGCACTGCCTCCCGGGCGAAGCGCTCAGCTACTCGGACAGCACAACGTGTGCAGAAGGTAGCCACGGAGTGCTGTGCAGCGTCTGCTCGTCTGGGTACTACATCTACTTCGACTGGGGCTGCCGTCGATGCGATGGCACCATCGTCTTTTGGCTGCTGCTCTACATGGCCGTCCTCATGGTCTGCCCCTTTGCAGGGGTTGTCCTCATGCTGAAGTACTACAAGCGCCGCGCCATGCGTTCCGCCTCCGCCAGGGCTGCCACTGCCCAACCAGAGCTCCTAAAGGTAAGCACGGCCGCGGCGCGCTCCGCCGCCTAATCACAACGTCAGATACCCCATAGGGCACCATGCAAGCTACCATAATGACATGAGATAGTTGACAGAATATTCTGTTATTGCTTGCCACGTAAGTAAAATATTCTGTTATCACCTGGGAATATTCTGTTATCACTTCGGAATATTCTGCCATCACTTGCCATCTCAGCCGATAACACTAATATAGCATCCGACGTGTCAACCGATGGTAGCTCTAAAAAACCAAAATCCGATAAGAAGTATAACACAGGTCAGCACCCTGAGCTATACTACCAGCCAGTGCGGTGCCATGGGCCTGGATGCGCAAATGATGGGCGCCTTTTCTTTGCGTTCGGGGGGCAGGTGCTGCTGGGGTACCTATCGGTGCTGTACGCATTATATTGGTATTCGTATTCTTCCACCACTGATAAGATCACCATGTGGCGAGACGTGGTACAAAACAAGGACGCGGCGCATCGATTCAGAACGTGGTTTCAGCACGTCGTGAGCGTGGCTGGCTGGCTGGTCCTGGACACTGCAGGTGCACTCGCGTACTCGAACCCCGCCCTGTGGGTACAAATCATATCACCCTGTGGAACATCGACGGGATCGCCCAGCCCCAATCCTTGCGAGTCCATCCATCTGTTCATTGAGCAGCCCAGCCCGCCCACCGCTGCGCACGCCCCTCTGCAGATCCCTGTGAGCGTGGTCTCACTCACCTCATCTGCAAACAGCTCGGCTGCATGCGGCTGCCCTCGGACAGGGTCCGATGAAGGTCTCCTGCCCCTCTGTGCAACACTGGTGCACCGCGAGTGCGGCCCCAGAGCTTGCATTGGCTTGGTCGGAAGTGTGTGGCGGATGCGCTGGAGCTCCAACAAGGGCTGACGTGGCGGCATGTGGCTTTGGAGCAGCGCACTCGGCGCCAGAATGCATCCTGGGAGAGATGCACTTTGTGCACAAACACTGGACCATCCTGATGTTATCCGCGGTCATGATCGTCTTGCTCTGGCTGCTGACGTGGCTCGGCTGGCACCACATCCGCCATCGAGTGCGCCACAGAATCCGCGAGGGGGAGGCGGCGGGCGACGAGGAGCAGGTCTACCTCCTGGAGCACTGCGTGCGGCAGGAACGGGAGTTCCTCCTCACGCGCATGACCACCGCGACCCTCTGCCTGATGCTCCTCGTCTACCCCTCGCTCTCCCGAGCCTTGTTGAACTACTTCTCCTGCAAGGTGGCCCTCCCTCCTTTGCCTGGACCAGACCCTCCCGCACCTTCCTGGGTCGGTCACGCTTGTCCGATTTCTCCAGCGACCCGACTGGCAGAGCTTGATCATCTTAGCAAGGCCAGCTGCAGAGGCTACACAAAGGCTGTCGAAGGATGGCTCCTGAAGGAAAGCTCGGCGGGGGGCGTTGATGACTCTAATTGTGTGTTGCAGAACATCGACGGTGAGCTGTACATGCGGACGGACTTCTCCGTGCTGTGCACGGGCGAGGAGTATCTACAGTACCGGCCTATCGCAGCAGTGCTCACAATTATGATCGTGCTAGGTAAGCTGCTGCGCGTGCGGGGAGGCTAAGCCGAGCACGAGCACCCTGTGCACAGCCTGCGCACCTTCGGGTGCAAACTAGCTCTGCCTACCAGCCCATGTTGTGTGTGCGCTGAAATGCTGGGAGCCCTTCTGCCGCGGCTCACTCGAAGGGAGAGGGAGGCGGCGCGCAGGCATGCCTGGCTGCCTCGCCATGGTTCTCCGGCACGTTCACCACCGAAAGTTTCGCCACCAAACGGTCATAACCAGCAACGCTGCTTCCGAGGACAACGAGGTAAGTCTCCATTAGGGTGCAGGAGGACATCGCGCGTTCCCTCTCTCTCGCTCACTCTCAGTTTACTGCGTGCCCCGGCACAGGCAGTTGGTCACAGGCAAACAATTTGGTCGCTGCGGTGCATCGATGGCGACGCCTTCTGACCGGCTGCTGCTCTTGCTCGGTGTATGCCTCGCGCTACATTGAGCCCACACTGCATGCCATGCCCGATTTTGCCGGATCCGCGTTTTGAGCCGACTCATGTTTATGTTCATGACACTAGGCCCCGCCACGCGACCGCGGAATCTGGCGTGAAGCTCACTCCGCTGGCTGCAGCATCAGCCACCCTCGTGGAGGGCACCTTTCCGGCGAGCACAGCGGCGACGTGGATTTCTACACGCACGGCAGTAGCCACAGCGAAGTCGGCGCAAACGGCCAGGCGGATCGAGGCGGGCAGCCGATCGAAGCCGTCGCAGTGCGACCCTACAGCGCCACCCGCGACGTTGCCACCCACGAAGTTGCCACCCGCGACGTTGCCCGCTGCGCGCAAGCGGCACGGCCAGCAGAATGCAGCAGAATGCCGCCGGAAGCTCATATTACTGAGACGTCATCTCGTGCGGTGACGGGAACGGGGGGCGGTGCGGCGGGGATTCCTCCCCAAGAGACGCTCTTTACTGAGAACGAGCTAAGGCAGGCCTGGACACATACCGTGGCGTTACCCCATCCGCCACCCCAACTGGCAGACCCACTCGTGCCGGAGGGCGGCAGCTGCGGAGGAGCAAGCCTGCCTGAGTCACCCGGCATTGCAGGTTGGGAACTCCAGGTGGAGATTCAGGTGACGTTCCCGTGCGCGTCAGAACACGCGCGTGAGCATGGCAACGAGCGCAAGGATTGCCAGGGTCGTACAGTTGGCTACAGCTACAGCCCGAGAAGAAGAAGAGGCAGCGAACACGAATCAGTGGACGACACGTGGCAGTCACAGGGTGGGTCCGAGTCACCCAACTCGCCACTGAGGATTCTCCGCCCCACAGAGTGGACGAGCAACAGAATGTACTTCGGGGACGAGGATCACCCCGGGGGCCAGAGGCAGGCGATGACGCGTGCGCAGCAAGGCGATGCAGATGTGAACAGGCCGCAGTCGCAGGACACCTTGAAACACCGAGAATTGCTGCCCAGCGTGACCCCCCCTGAAGGACAGGCATCGGAGGCACAGGTGCCAGAGGAAGGCGCGGAGAAGTGGCACGGGCCCCACAGGGAGCACTCACCGAGCGTGATGATGCTCCGAGCAGTTTCTTTCGTCGGAGCGGAGTACACCCAAAGGTGCGTCCCTGTTCGCACGTGCAAGAATCGAGATGCGGTGAACTCTTAGAGGCTTTTGCACCCGAGTCCGCGCTTGACTTTCTCCCGGCCGCGGGGGAAAGCTTGCTTTAAGCTCTTCCCTCGGTCTGCACTTCCGTGTTGATCACTGCCGCCGCGCCAAGGCAGTGTTAAGCAGCGGACTTCCTCCCCCAATCCCGAGTCCAATCCTCAAGCCCTGGCCCTTTCCCTCCTCCATGTCAACTCCAACCCTCGGGCACAGATACGGAAAGGGGGGGGGTCGAGAACCGCACTTTTGATCTACGACGGTCATCCCAATCCACTTGGATGTGCGAGGCATGCCCACTCCCCTGCAGAGGGTCCCTTACACCGCTTGCACAGCGGTGTGTACTGACATGGTGAAGTAGTACTAGTGCAAAAGCAATCGAAGGGGGGGAAGAATAGACGGGCAGGCGGGTTCGTGGATGCGGGGTGTCAACCAGATGCTACTGGTGGGATGCGGTGGAGATGATAAGGAAAGTAACCGTATCGGTGATCCCAGTGATCATAGTGGATGACGGCGCTGGCCAGTGCTTCGTTGCACTTGCAGTCTCCATCCTGTTCCTCGCGGTATTCCTCTCCATGCAGCCCTACCGGCGCCGGGCCGGCCACTGGATGCACACCGGTGCGCTCGCCACACAGATCGCCACCTTCCTGCTCATGCTCAGCGTAGCAACCGGCTCCTTCGAGGAGGTGTCGGATGCCTGGAACATTACTGTCGCGTTCCTGGTGCTCACGCTCAATCTCGCCTACGTGGCAGTCGCCTCGACGTTCACCGTCCGTGAGCTCTCCTTGGCGTGGACTGCGGACTAGCTGGGATTTGCACCGCCGCTAGGACCACCAAGACCGCCAAGCGCTACACAGCGGCGATGTAGGCAGGGACGGATGACAAGGGCTTGGAAAGAGCGAGGGCGGCACGCTCGGACGACAACCAGCGATGAAACAGCAGGGGAAATCAACACTCAAAAACCGCAAGCTCGAGTGCTGAAACGATCTGAGGGACCCGCGAAGAGAATGGGACATTGTAATTAATTGTTACGTCTTCCTGGAAACCTTGACATGTAATTTTGGAACCTACATATGCATATATGTTTGCGTGTGTGTGTATGCTTATCCTTGCGAATCCTTTGGCACCCCGTAGCCACAGGAGACTGCACTATGTACCCACGCCGGGGATCAAAGGATTCAGCACACACTTCGGGACACTCATCCAGATTTGCCGGAGCTCACTAATGAAGAGTGGGACCCCCTAAGCCTCGCTGAGCCACCCGAGCCCCTCTACATCTGCACCGCCAGCGCACTGCCGCCTTGTGCCTGAAGCCGGTTCATCCCTGCCCCCCGAGCTGCGCGAGCCATATCTCCACCACCAAGCCCACGCGCAAGACCACCCCTCTGCTCCCTGACTCCCTGACTCTACTCCCTGTGTGTGTGCTTATCCTTGCGACTCCTTTGGCACCCCGTAGCCACAGGAGACTGCACTATGTACCCACGCCGGGGATCAAAGGATTCAGCACACACTTCGGGACACTCATCCGGACTCTCCGGAGCTCACTAGTGAAGAATGGGACCCCCTAAGCCTCGCTGAGCCACCCGAGCCCCTCTGCATCTGCACCACCAGCGCACTGCCACCTTGTGCCTGAAGCCGGTTCATCCCTGCCCCCCGATCTGCGCAAGCCATCTCTCCACCACCAAGCCCACGCGCAAGACCAACCCTCTGCTCCCTGAGCCTCACTGGGCCACCTGAGCCCCTCTGCGGCTGTCCTGCCGGCGCACTGCTGCGGTGTCTCTGGCCGGCTCACCTTTGCCAATCGAGCCACCCCTCCACCACCAAGCCCACATCCCACATCACCCCGCTGCCCCTACAGCCTGGTCTCAAGAGACCTTGCCTTGTGTGTGTGTGTGTATGCTTATCCTTGCGAATCTTGTGTGTGTGTGTGTGTGTGTGCTGATCCTTAGACCGATTCCTTAGCCACAGAATGTCAGCTACACTATGTACCCACACCCGGGATCCAAAGATTCAGCACACACTTTGAGACACGTACGTGCGTGCGTGTGTGTGTGCTTGGGCTGATTTCTTTGGCACCTCTGGCGTGCATGAGCGTGGGACATGAATTAATCGTACAAATGATTACCGAGTCTAGCGAGGAGTCTAAGGAGTCTAAATGGACTACATCTAGGGTCCATTGCAAGTTAATTAATCAATGATCGGAGCAGTCGCTGTCTGAGCCGTAATCCACGAGGCCCCCAAATAGAGCGCCCTCCCCATTTGAGTCGCCGGTATCCTCCACTGGCTCTCCGCCGATACCCACCACTGTAGCATCCTGAAATACCCCACGTGCACATTTGCGGGCTCAGCTAACGCAGGATAAGTCACTCCCGGGAGGCAAGCAGCACGTTGCACAGAGGCTGTCAACCACACGGAGGGGAAAGTGCACAATTTTACCCCTGGATCAACAAGGTACACGCACAGCTGCCATCAACGAAGTCTGAGGCGCTGCATTAAGTGAAGCACGAGGGTGCAGAGGGGGCTCAGGCAGCTCAAACGGTGCGCGCTTGCTAGAGCGGGCAGCGGAGTATAGGGTCTGGAGAGAACAGATATGTCCGCGGCCATGACACCCAATTTCCAAACACTACCACCTCCAAGTGCGGTGAATATCTGACATGACACACCCTATCACCTCCAAGTGCGGTGAATATCTGACATGGCACACCCTATCACCTCCGAGTGCGGTGAATATCTGACATGACACACCCTATCCTCAAGTGCCGTGAATATATGACATGACACACCCTATCACCTCAGCGCGGTGAATATCTGACATGATACACCCTATCACCTCAGAGTGCGGTGAATATCTGACATGACACACCCTATCACCTCCAAGTGCGGTGAATATCTGACATGACACACCCTATCACCTCAGAGCGCGGTGAATATCTGACATGATACACCCTATCATGCGGTGAATATCTGACATGACACACCCTATCACCTCAGAGTGTGGTGAACATCTGACGTGACACACCCTTTCACCTCAGAGTGCGGTGAATATCTAGCGTGCCTGCAGCCCTGGCCCCCCTGCTCCCTCCCGTTACCTGCACCTCTCGTGTGTCTTCCTTGGCGACAGCCTTCACACACTCTGAGTACACCTCCCCCGCAGTCCCCAGCGCCGTGTCCCCGAAGTGTCAGCTGCTCCGGGAAGAATGCAGGGCGTGAGGGGCGCGCGTGAAACTGGACAACGAGGCGCCGGTGTGGGAAACCAGAGCACAGCTCGTCAAGCACAGCCACTTCACTTAAAGCCCCACGCAACACGTGATCCGCACAAACAAAGAGAGGCGCAACCCGATGGCGGCGTGTCGCCCTCAAGGCACCAGGCAGATCTAGAGAGATGCTATCCGGGGTATGTGCGGCACATTGCTGTGCCGGAGAATGAGAGATGTGTGCGAACGGCCATGCATGTGCGTGGGGGGCATACGGGATGGGTCTTTCGAAGAGGAGGCTTCGCCACCCCTCGTAGAAGAAGCATCCTTCTTCGGCTTAATAACGACAAACTTCATGTGTGTGCCGGCTATACCAGGGTTCAGCTTCGGACGCTTCGATACTGCACGTGTCACACGCCTCCACCGCCCTGAGCTCGGGCCACGTGTCACATGCCTCCACCGCCCTGAGCTCGGGCCACGTGTCACATGCCTCCACCGCCCTGAGCTCGGGCCACATGTCACACGCCTCCACCGCCCTGAGCTCGGGCCACGTGTCACATGCCTCGACCGCCCTGAGCTCGGGCCACGTGTCACATGCCTCGGCCGCCCTGAGCTCGGGCCACGTGTCAAATGCCTGCACCGCCCTGAGCTCGGTCCACGTGTCACATGCCTCAACCCCTGAGTTTAGTTTCCGTGCAAGACCCCATATCTCATACTTGCCTCGAACAACTGGCCACAAGCCTCCGCGGCGGGAGCCCTTCCGCCCAAGAGGCCCTTAATGCCTTGCCTGGTAGCACCCAGGCACCAGAGGGAGAGGTTGTGATGTAGGCAAGCACAGCGGGAGGAGGCTGTCCACCTGTAGGCTGTCCCCAGGGCTGTGTGCCCAGCAGAGCAACCCCGCCCACCCCTCTCCAACCCCAACCACACGGTAAAAGATATACCACGGTTACTTTGTCCCCCCGCTAATAGCTAATAGGTCGGGGCACAGCAAGTCGAGGAGCACCGGTTGGCAGCTTGCATTGGCCACGCCCATCTTACTTACCAGAGCAAGCTACCGGTCTAAAGGTGCCATCTCCATGGTCACCGCATGCATCTCACGCACAGATGCCATCTCAATGGTCACCGCAAGCATCTCACGCACAGATGCCATCTCCATGGTCACCGCAAGCATCTTAGCACAGATGCCATCTCAATGGTCATCTCACGCATCTCACGCACAGATGCCATCTCAACGGTCACCGCAAGCATCTCACGACAGATGCCATCTCCATGGTCACCACAAGCATCTCACGCACAGATGCCATCTCCATGGTCACCGCAAGCATCTGACGCACAGATGCCATCTCCATGGTCACCACACGCATCTCTGACGCACAGATGCCATCTCCATGGTCACCACACGCATCTGACGCACAGATGCCATCTCCATGGTCACCGCAAGCATCTCACGCACAGATGCCATCTCAACGGTCACCGCAAGCATCTCACGCACAGATGCCATCTCAACGGTCACCGCAAGCATCTCATGCGACATTGAGAACAATATCGCCTTGGCGGGTCTTGCGAGACTTAGGAGAAATGGTCCGCTCCAAAATGTTTCCTCACCGCACTCCTCCGTGTGACGCCGCCGCGATCCTGATGGGACCTGCAAGCTGTCTAGCCTCCTATGGCCACTTTTGGCGAGCAACAATGCGAGACTGAGCGCCACACAGGTCGAACGCATGGGCCATTGACAACACCAGTTTGCTGCCCGCGAGGCCGCGAGAGCCCAGACGCTAATGACAGAGTCATGGCACCGAGTGCTGACCAGGATGCAGCAGCAGGCAAATGGGCTGTGTCCTGAAGGATCATATTGACCGAAACTAATGGTATTCACGTCACTTCGGTTTCCTCTGTGAGTATGGGGTGTCTCCTTGCTCCCTCCTAATCGCTCAGGGCATCACCATGGTTGCGATCTTGCTCAACATCTCACTAGCAAAGCCCTCCGGCAGATCCTCCGGCTCTGGCTCTTCCTGTAGACAGTGGCCGATTCACAATAGACACCATCAACATCCCGCCGACCGAGTGACACATTTGTGGGAATGCTCACCCACTGGCAAACGAGGGCTCATAGCGCCGCGGATGCTTTCTGCATGCCGGCAAAATCCGCATCACAGACCCACATGAGGCGTGCACGTGGCATGTAGACGAGGCGCGCGTGCGCCAGTGAGCGAGTCCAGTTGCCGTGGCTTCAATCTTGGTTCGGCAAAACTGAAGTCGATATTAAGATTCAACGGGAGTTACAGGCATCGATCGTGAAGGCCGTCACATTGATCCTGGCAACATGCAAGCAGAATGCAGGGACTCGGGTGCGGCAGCGTCCAGGGCGATCACCTCTCTTGGTTTCTTAGTCGGCTTGCTGCAGCAGAAGGTTGAACTGTGGCCATGCCGCTGGCATCGTTCACACATCTCCTCCGATGGGCAATCCTCCGCCCTGCAACCAGGACTAGCGTATGAGCGGCGCTCGGGCGCGTGGCTCACACCCAATGCATGCCATCCCGATGCTGGAAGCCAGCTCGGCCATCCCGATGCTGGAAGCCAGCTCGGCCATCCCGATGCTGGAAGCCAATGCTGCAAGCCAGCTCGGCCATCCCGATGCTGGAAGCCAATGCCGGAAGCCAGCTCGGCCATCCCAATGCTGTAAGCCACGCTGCAAGCCAGTCTGCCAACGCTGATGCTGGTAGCCATTGCCGAAGCCAGCCTGCCATCGCGATGCTGAAAGCCACGCCGGAAGACAGCTCGGCCATCCTGATGCTGGAAACCAATGCCGAAGCTGGGCCTGCCATCCCGACGCTGGAATCCAATGCCGGAAGCCAGCCTCGCTATCCTGGCTGCCAGCCAATGCCAGCCAGCTCCGCCATCCCGCGATGCCAGCCACGCCAGCCAGCTCGGCCGTCCTGATGCTGGAAGCCAATGCTGGAAGCCAGCACGGCCATCACATGCTGGAAACCAATGCCAGAAGCCAGCCTGCCATCCCGATGCTGGAAGAAATGCTGCAACCCAGCTCAGCCATCGCGATGCTGGAAGCCAATGCCGGAAGACAGCTCGGCCATCCCGATGCTGGAAGCCGATGCTGGAAGCCAGCCCGGCCATCGCGATGCTGGAAGCCAATGCCGGAAGCCAGCTCGGCCATCGCGATGCTGGAA